>PVIA01008060.1:0-75965 GCA_004024845.1 Tonatia bakeri
AAAAAAAAATCTATTGTAGTGTAAGAACACTTAACACAAGATATACCCTCTTAAAGTTGATTTTAGTTTTGGGAAAAGTCATAAGGCACAGGGCTCCAAATCTGGGCTATAGTGGGTCTGAGTCACGTAGGTGATTTGATGTTTCACCAAAAATCTCTGCACAACATGATGTATGAGTAGGCGCATTGTCATGATGAAGCTGCCCATCACCCATTGCCCATAGCTGCAGCCTTCTGAATCTTCTGAATAGTTTCTGTAGAGGAACATTCAAGCTTAATGCAGAATTCAATGCAGATTTGTTGCTCAGTAATTCTGAATGCAATGACCACCACACTGTACACATGCTCACTCAACTGCATCTACCACCTCTACTGACTAGTATAGTGAAGTCATCATCATTCACACATTCACATTCCAGGCCATTCTCCTTGGCTGCCAAGTAACAATGATGCCACACACACTGTTCTTGTTATATTAACAATGTCTGGATTTTACTGGAGAGATCTTTTATAGTATTATTATGTGAATGGCATTTTTAAAAATCTTCACCTGAAGATATGTTTATTGATTTTTACATGGATCAGTGTGACTTGGGATTGAACTTGCAACTTAGATATTTGTTCTGACTTGGAATGGAACCCACAACCTTTTGGTGTATGGGACAATACTCCAACCAAGGGAGCCATCCAGGGCTCTAAGTGTGATTCTTAATTGGATAAACTTACTATAGATCGATTTCTAGTCAGGGCACATTCCTGGGTTGTACACCAGGTCTCCAGGGGGGATGCTCAAGAGGCACCCACACATTGATGTTTGTCTTCCTTTCTTTCTTGCTCCCTTCCTCTCTAAAAATAAATAAATAAAATCTTTTTAAAAAAGTTAAACAATCAATATATTTCAAAGAGAAAAAAAAAAGCACCTAAATCTCTCAACACAGAGATATTTATGACTAATATTTTGGAAAAAAATCTTCAAAATTTTAGTTATCTAACTATGCCAATATGTATACACAAAAAATCTATAGCCCTGAATGACGTGGTTCAGTGAGTTGAATGTCTGCCTGCAACCTGAAAGGTTACCAGTTAAATTGCCAGTAAGGACACATGCATGAGGTGTGGGCCAGGTCCCCACCTTGGGGTGTGCAATAGATAACCAGTTGTTTCTCTGTGCATCAATATTTATCTCCCTCTCTTTCTCCCTCATTTTCCTTCTCTCTAGAAAAGAAATCTATAAAAGGAACCATTCTATAATGCAGATTTTTTAAATTAAACTTATTGGGGTGACATTGATAATAAGATCATATAGGTTTCAAGTGCATATTTCTATGATAATAGATCTGTATATCACACTGTAGATTTATAACAAAATGTTTCACTCCACAATACAGCATTCACTCTTAAACAGTATTATAAGTGTCATCTATCACTGGAGTCAAAGTGTTGGATTTTAGTTAGAGATCTGCTACTACCTAGAAAAAATGTATTGCTTATTAGTGTGCTAGAAAATTATTTAATGCAAATTCTATAGTCATAATGAAAGGTCAGTTGAGATCAGGCACGTTAAGGGTGGTATGGCTGTAGACCATAATGAAAGGTGCTTGTCAAAGAATCTTGCACTAATCTGACTATCAACACAGTTTCATTATATGTTCATTATAATGTTAACTTATGAAATAATTTCAAGTTAAGAATGTAATGAGTTCCTACTATGTACAAATATATACTAGGTATTGATGATGAGTAGAAGAAAAACAATGGAGATGGTAAGACAGCTCCTGTTCTCCAGGGGCTCACAGTCTGTTGGAAGAGACATTCAACTCACTGTGATAGAGGGTTGAATGAAAGAAAAGCTGTAAAAGAAAAAAAATATGACATGGGATTGACCTCTCTTTTGTGGTAGAATTATTTATGTATATCTTACTCATCCCATACAGAACTATAGTTTACATATTTTGTCGATATTATAATTATTTTGGATTTTCAACAGCACCTTTCACATAGTCAGTTGTTAATAAATATTAATTGAATTGTAAACTGCACTCTAATTGTGAGCTTAGAAGCCCATAGAAGGCTGTTTTTCTCTTTACAGTGATGTGGCTATCTGTGGTATAGCTTAAGCCTTCTAAGTTTATTTCAGCATGCAAAAAACAATGAAGAGGTAAATATATTGCCTTTTCAAATTTTGTTTAAAAATAATTATGATGGAAATCAATAGTCAGTAATAAAGATGAATACCACATCTAATTTTGAGCCATTAATTTTCATTATCTTGACCTCAGTGTTTATATTTGGGTTTATCTAATCCCAACTTCCTGTGATCCCTCCTTTCACTAAAAGTTCTCCTTAAGCAACTTCCTCATTTCTCCACTCAGAAACTTTTCTCAAAATGAGGTTAACATGCACCATTTTCTTAAAATAGTAGCTAATATCCCTCAACTCCCAGTCTTTCACCAACCCACTTCCACTGAGGTTTTCTTCCCACCACTCCACTGAAGCTACTTCTGTCAATATCGACAATGAGTTTTATTTTATTAAATCCAACGGTTATCTTTCTATCCTCATCTTCTAAACCTCTCTGCAGCATTAAACAGTTGGTCACTATCTTGTTCTCAAAATTCAGTCATTTGTCCTACATGACACCATGCTTTCTTGACTTTCTTCCTAGTTCTTTAACTTTTCAAGATTCCCTGCTCTGCCTCCTCTGAGAGCCATGCACTAATTACTGGGATGCCTTCTGCTTAGTGTCTATATTTTCATAATATGTGATTTCATAAAACCTAATGGCTCTAAATAGCACCATATACCAAGGACACATCCTTTTATATCTTTATCTCTGAACATTATACATTTACATGAAACTTCACACTTGACACCACTGGTCCAATGCTAAATAGGCCACTGCAAGTTAATTTGTCTAAAACTGAAGCCTAATCTAGAACAATTCTTTCCAGTATGTTGATGACTAAATTGTTAGAATGTTCTACAAATACTGAAAATTTTGAAAATGGAATTTACCAGAAAATGATTTTTAAGGATACTGCCAAAAAATTTTCATTTTTATCCTATTGAATAGTAGACATGTTTTCAATTGTGAAATTTTCATACTTTACAATTTTCTGCTAAGAATTACTTTTCTCATTCAGTTTAAGAGTATTCACCTTTTCCTCACTGAGCATGGTTATAATAGCTGCTTTCAAGGCTTTGTTTTATAATTATATAATCTAGGTAATTTCAGAGTTAGCATCTGTTGATTTTCTTTTCCTTTGAGAAATGGACATTACTTGGCTCTTTATATGATAAAATATTTTGAACTATATCTTGGGTTTTGAATAAGATGTAAGATTTTGTGTCCTTTTAAAATTCTCTGGAGAATATTAACTTTGATTTTCATTTTGTTTTATCAGGCAATCAGCCTGGTTATGTTCATACTTCAAGCGTGAACATAACCTGGTTGTGTCTCACCTTATTTAGGCAATGGTTTCAATGTTTGTTCAGTTTTCAAAGCCTTTCCTAAAGCCTTCAGATCTATCCTACACATAAACCTCTCAGTGGTCAGTCTTGGACTTCAGTGTCATTGTGAACTGCAATTCCATCCTTTTTAAAAATTAATTAATTAACTAATTAGTTATATTAACTTTATTGGGGTGACATTTGTTAATAAGATTATGTAAGTTTAAGTGTACAATATTAGAATACATCATCTGTATATTACATTATGTGTTTATCACCCAACACTTAGTCTTATTCCACCACCATATATTTGAGCCCCTTTACCCTCTTGCAACTTCACTATTTTTAACTTTTTAAATTTTTATTTCATTGATTATGCTATTACATTTGTCCCAATTTTTCCCTTTTCCCCATCTACCCAGTGCCCTCCACTCCCTCTAGTGATCCTCCTCTTTTGTTCACGTCCATGGGTCATACATATAACTCCTTTGCCCCCTAACTATTCTGTAATTAACAATTTGTACTTCTTAATCCCTTCACGTTTTCGCCCATTCCACCAGACCTCCCTCCTTACTGACCATCATACCAGTGTTATCCATATTTGTGAATCTGTTTCTCTTCTGCTTGTCTACTTAGTTTGTTTTTTAGACGCAATTGTTGATAATATTATTTATTGTCATTTTGATGTTCATAGTATTGATATTCTCTTCTTAAATAAGTCTCTGTAACATTTCATATAACAATTTGGGGCTGATGAACTCCTTTAGTTTTACCTTGTCTGAGAAGCACTTTATTTGTCCTTTGATTCTAAATGATAGCTCTTGCTGGATAGAGTAATCTAGATTGTAGCTTCTTGCTTTTTGTCACATTGAATACTTCTTGCCAGTCTCTTGTGGCTTGCAATGGTTCTTTTCAGAAATTAGCTGGTAGTCTTATGGGAACTCCTTTGTAGGTAATTTTCTGCTCTCTCTGGCTGCTTTTAAGATTCTCTCTTTAGAAACATGTCCATGTTGTAGGTGGGAGCAGAGCCCACTTACCCCTCCACCCAGCCGGAATGCCTAGCCAGTCTTCTGAGGAACAGAGTGAACAGCCAATGGAATCCCACCTTATATGAAGTTTGGAGGCCAAAATTGCAGAGGACATTGAAAAACAGATAGTAATGAGATTGTGTTGGGATGGTTAAGTCCCTGAGACCTGCATGGGGACCAAGGCTGCTGCAGCCCCAGACCAGCACCTGCAGCGGGATCCTTGGAGGAGAGCCAGATCTGCAGCTCCCTTCCTTACCAAAGCAGGGAGGACACCAGACACCAGGAGAGAGCTGGATGCTTGAAGTCTCAGGGGAGACTAAAGATGAAGTAGGAGACGCACAGCAGCAGAATTCAACTGCAGGAACTATGGTCACCAGCTAGGTCATTACCAGAGAAATTGGGGAGCTGGGTGACACCTGGAGAAGGTAGAAGAGTTGGGCCATGTCTGACACTGACCCAGATAGTCTCTGGTCTGTTTAAAAAGTTGGGCAGTGTGAAAAGTCAGACACTTGTTAAGAACAGTGAGCTTAAACAGGATTTTACTTAAAAAAGTGCTCTCAGCTGCTGTATAAGGAACTGTCACACAGTGGCTGGCTTGCAAATACAAGGAAGGAGGTGCACTGCATGGACCATGAAGAGAGCAGCAGGGCTCAGGGAGTTAGCAGTCCCCAGAAAGACTTAATTTACTGCAGGAGCTAAGCAGCCATGAAGAAACTTTGAGAGTGCACAGCACCCCAAACAGGAAAGAGGGAGAAAGTGGTGTGTGAGTTTCCTCTAATTCATACACTTAATGGGCAGTACAACTGGTGTATTAAAGGTACTGGCCTGGGGCAGGAGGCTTTTTTCCTTTCCTCCCTTTTTAAATTTTTTCTTTCTTTTTTCCTAAGTGAGAATAAGACCTGGAGCTCTGAAAGGTCCACAGAGAGATCCAAAAGGGAACACAAGACTAACCCCAACAACTGAGAAACTGAGACAAATGTCAATTTGCTATCCTACAGAACTTACATTTTATTATTTGTATTATTATTTTTACATTCTATTTTATTGGCATTTTTATTTATCTTATTTCTGCTCAGTTTTCTTTATTTTATTTCTGTTTAATTGCATTGTTTGACTGTTTTCCTTGTTCTCTCATTCATATTGTAGTTTAATTTTCCTTCTTTCACTTTACTCATGTTCCAATAACACACTACTATTGGTGGTGCACTTTCTATTTATTAGTCCAATCATATATTTCTTTCCATATTATTGTTGTTTCAGTATTATTGTAAAAAAATTTTGTTCCATATAATTGTAAATATTACATAGCACCACTCCCCGATCTTAGCCCATTTCACTATCTTCCTGAACTTTACTACTTTTGTGGTTAACTCTATTTTCTCACACATTACACCTACTTTCTATCCTTTACTCTCACTATATCTCATCATCTAACCTCGAACAAGCACTGTTTTCTAGATTCATCTCATAATCCTTCTCCACTTTAACAAGAGTCTTATCTCTTTTTTACCTTTTATAAAGATGGCTAGTTGGGTGAAATATCACCATTAACACTATACTTATCCAAAGGATCTCCTAAATCTTCTCTACTTGTTAGTACTTTACATCCCCTAGAATATTCTCTCACTGTCTTAATCCATTTTGCCTTCCCTCTGCAAATGATCACATACAAGATTAGATGGAAGTTGTGAACAGAAATATACCTACAGGAGGAGAGAACCCACCTACAAAGGAACCACCAACACATGGAAACTCAAATACAACAAGAGAGTACACACAAACAGAAAAAAGGACAAATCTAGAGCATCCAGACAAGGAGATCAAAGAGCCACACCACTAAATCCCATACAATTCCTACCATAGAAGTAACCCTACAAAGAAAGCTAGCAAAAGTGGAACATCAGGAAGAACAGAAACACTTACCTAAAATGGGAAGACAAAAGAAGAACTTTCAATCAAAAAGAATGGAAGACTCCCCACTAACAGAGCAAAATGAAATGAAAGTAAACAAACTATCAGATATAAAATTCAAAACAATACTTATAAGGTTGCTTAAGGAACTCACAGACAACTACAAGGAATTTAGTGAGAACTACAACAGTATGAAAAAGGAAACAGAATCTATAAACAAAAACCAGGAGGAAATGAAGAATACAATTTCTGAAATAAAAAAAAAAAACACTAGAAGGAATTACATGCAGTCTGGATGAAGAAGAGGACAAAATTAATAAACTGGAATACAAGGTGGAAAGAAACATACCAGTAGAGCAGCTGCACTAAAAAAGACTAAAAAAATATGAAGAGAGAATAAGGGAACTCCAAGATAACGTGAAATGCAACAGAATTTAAATCATAGAACTATGAGGAGAAAAAAAGGAATAAAGGATAGAAGCCCTGTTTGAAAACATAATGACATAAAACTTTCTGAACCTGTAGAGGGAATAAAGTATGCAAGTTCAGGAAGCACAGAGTGCCCCAATCAAGATGAACCCAAAGAGGCCTTCTCCAAGGTATATAATTAAAATGCCAAGTCCTAAAGACAAAGAGAGGACTTAAAAGCAGCAAGGCAGAAACAAGAACTAACAAACAAAGGGGCTGTGATAAAGTTAGCAGCTGATTTCTCAACAGAAACACCCCAATCCAGGAGAGAATGGCAAGAAATATTCTAAGTAATGAAAAACAAAGGCATGCAGCCAAGAATACTCTACCCGATGATGCTCTCATAAAATGGAAGGTGAAATAAGGATTTTCTCAGACAAAAGGTGGCTGAAAGATTACATCTCCATCAAACTAGCACTGCAAGGTATGCCAAAGGCAGTAGTATAAGAAGAGGAAGGAAAAGAGTTAGGGGAACATGGGTACCATGGGGGAAAATGAATAAATACATATCAATAATAACCTGAAATGTTAATGGATTAAATACTTCAATCAAAAGACATAGAGTAGCTGAATGGATAAGAAAACATGACCCACACACAGGATGCCTACAAGAGGCCCACCTCAGAACAAAGACATACACAAAGTGAAAATGACGGGTTTGAAAAAATATTTCAAGCAAATGGAGAGGAAAAAAGGACAAGGTAGCAATATTCATATCAGACAAAATGAACTTCAAAACATGGGCCACAAAGAGACCCAGAAAGACACTTCAAAATACTCAAGGAAAGAATCCATCAAGAAGACATAAACATAATAAACATATATGCACTCCCCATAGGAGCACCCAAATACATAAAGAAAATCTCGGAGGACTTGAAAAGATATTGACAGCAACACTATTATGGTAGGGGACTTGAACATCACACTGTAAAAAATTGAAAGATCTTCCAAACAAAATGTCAACACAGATATAGTGACATTGAACAAGGTCCTAGATCAAATGGACTTAACTTATATATACAGAACCTTTCGTCACAAAAAAGCAAAAAACACATTCTTTCAAATGCATATGGAACATTTTAAAAATATTCCACATGTAGGACACAAAAGAAGCCTCAACAAATTTAAGAAAATTGAAAACATATTACGCATTTTCTCAGACTGCAAGGAACTGAAACTAGAAGTAAACATCAAGAAAAAAAACTGAAAAAGAGTCAAATTCATGGATATTGAATACCATGCTATTTAACAATTAATGGGTTAAGATTGATATGAAGAAAGAAATCAGTTTCTAGAAACAAATGAAAATGAACTCACAATACTCCAAGACTTATAGGACACAGTGAAGGCAGTCATGAGAGGAAAGTTCATAGCAGCACAGGCATACCTAAAAAAGATTGAAACATTTCAAACAAACAACCTAACCCTATGTCTACAAGAACTCAAGCAACAACAACAAAGACAGCCCAGAGCAAGCAGAAGGAAGGAAATAACCAAGTTCAGAGCAGAATTAAATGACATAGAGACTAAAAGCACAATTCTAAGGATCAATGAATCCAGGAACTGTTCTTTGAAAAGATAAATAAAATTGACAGGCCTTTAAGGAGGCTCATCAAGAAAAAAAGAGAAAGGATCCAAATAAACACAATCAGAAATGAAAGAGGAGAGATTACAACTGACACCACAAAAATACAAAGGATTGTAAGAAATTACTATGAAGAGCTGTATGCCAAGAAATTTGAAAACCTAGATGAAATGGACAAATTTCTAGAAAAATATAATCTTCCAAAACTCAATAAAAAAGAAGCAGAAAGCCTGAACAGACCAATAACAGCAGATGAAATTGGAGCAGTAATCAAAAAATTCCCGACACACAAAAGTCCAGGTCTGGATGGTTTCACAGGAGAATTCTATAAAGCATTTAAGGAAGAGCTAACCCCTATCCTCCACAGACTATTCCAAAAAATCCAGAATGATGGAAGACTCCCAAATTCTTTTTATGAAGCCAGCATCATCCTAATCCCTAAACCAGGTAAAGACACAACAAAGAAAGAAAATTTCAGGCCAATATCACTGATGAACATAGACACTAAAATCCTCAACAAAATATTGGCAAATCACATCCAACAATACATTAAAAAGATCATACACCATGACCAAGTGGGATTCATCCCAGGGATACAAGGATGATTCAATATTCAGAAATTAGTAAATATAATACATCACATAAACAAAAGCAAAGACAAAAATCACATGATTATATCAGTAGATGCAGAAAAAAAAACATTTGATAACATACAGCAGCCATTTATGATAAAAACACTCAACAAAGTGGGAATAGAGGGAGCATTCCTCAACATAACAAAGGCCATATATGAGATACCTACAGCCAACATCATACTCAATGGGCAAAAAATAAAACCTTTTCAACTAAGATCAGGAAGAAGACAAGGATGTCCACTCTCACCACTTCCATTCAGTATAGCACTGGAAGTCTTAGCCACACTGTTCAGACAAAAAAATAATAAGAAGAATAAATAAATAAATAACATCCAAATTGGAAAGAAGGAAACAAAACTGTCACTGTTTGCAGATGACATGATAGTGTACATAGAAAATCCTATAGACTCAGCCAAAAATCTGCTTGACCTAATAAATGAATTTGGCAAAACAGCAGGATATAAAGTCAATATCCAGAAATCACAGGCATTTTTGTACACCACCAATGAAACAGGAGAAGCAGAAATCAAGAAAAAAATCCCATTTGATGTAGCAAAAGGAAAAATAAAATATCGAGGAATAAACCTAACCAAAAAGGTAAAACACGTGTATTCAGATAACTACATAACACTGAAGAAAGAAATCAAGGAAGACAAAAACAAATGGAAAAATATACCATGTTCATGGATCAGAATTAACATAATCAAAATGTCCATACTACGCAAAGCAATTTATACATTCAATGCAATATCTATTGAAGTACCAATGGCATATTTCACAGGCATAGAACAAATACTTCAAAAATTTACGTGGAACAATAAATGACCCCGAACATTGCTGCAATTTTGAGAAAGAAGAGTAAAGTAGGAGGGATCACACTACCTGATACTGAACTATACTACAAGGCCACTGTAATCAAAACAGCCTGGTACTGTCATAAAAACAGGCACATGGACCAATGGAACAGAACAGAGAACCCAGAAATAAACCCAAGTCTCTATGGTTAATTAATATTTGACAAAGTGGGCAGCAACATAAAATGGAGTAAAAATAGCCTCTTCAACAAATGGTGCTGGGAGAACTGGACAGCTATGCACAAAATAATGAACCTTGATCACCAACTTATACCTTACACAAAAATAAATTCAAGATGGATAAAAGGCTTAAATATAAACCGTGACACCATTAAAGTGCTAGAGGAGAACGTAGGCAGGAAAACCTCAGATATTTCATGCAGAAATATTTTTAGTGACATGTCCCCTATACAAGGGACATAAAGGAAAGAATAAACAAGTGGGATCTCATCAAAATGAAAAGCTTCTGCACAGCTAAAGAAAACAGTATCAAAATAAAAAGAGAACCAACTGTATGGGAAAACATATTTGCCAATGATACCTCAGACAAGGGTTTAATCTCCAAAATACATAAAGAATTTACATGACTCCACTCTAAGAAGACAAACAAACCAAGTAAAAAAAAATGGGCAAAGGACTTGAACAGACACTTTTCCAAGGAGGACATATAGAGGAACCAGAGACACATGAAATGATGTTCAATATCGCTAGCTATCAGAGAGATACAGATTAAAACCACAATGAGATACCACTTTACACCAGTCAGAATGGCCATCATAAACAAAGCAACAAACAAGTGTTGGAGAGGTTGTGGAGAAAAGGGGACCCTAGTGCACTGTTGGTGGGACTGCAGACTGGTACAACTACTATGGAAAACACTATGGAACTTCCTCATACAACTAAAAATGGATCTTCCTTTTGACCCAGCAATTCCACTGCTAGGATTATATCCTAAGAACCCTGAAACACCAATCCAAAATAACCTTTGCACCCCCATGTTCATAGCAGCACAATTTACAATAGCTAAGTGCTGGAAGCAACCTAGGTGTCCATCAGTAAATAAGTGGATCAAAAAACTATGGTACATTTACACAATGGAATTCTATGCAGCAGAAAGAAAGAAGGAGCTCCCACCCTTTGCAACAGCATGGATGGAGCTGGAAAGCATTATGCTAAATGACATAAGCCAGGCAGTGAAAGACAAATACCATATGATTTCACCTTTAACTGGAACCTAAACAACAAAACAAAGAAACAAGCAAAATATAGTCGAAGACACTGAAATAGAGGACAGGCCGACAGTGACCAGAGAGGAGAGGGGTGGGAATTTCAGGAGAGAATGGGAAAAGTTTACAGGAATAAATATAAAGGACACATGGACAAAAACTAGGAGGGAGTCGAAATGGAAGGGAGGTAGGGAGGGATGGGTGGGTGTGCTGGAATGGGAGTAAAGGACAGAAAACTCCACTTGAACAATGATTAAAATAAAATTTTAAAAAATAGCCAAATTCATATTGTCACAAAAAAAGAGAAACATTTGGAATAAACAACCTAAAGAGAACATCTACAAGAACTGGAGGAACAACAAAAAGAGCCTAGGGAAAGTAGAAAGGAGGAAATAACCAAGATGAGAGTAGAATTAAATGATATAGAAACTCCTTTTTTCTTTCTGCTGCATAGTATTCCACTCTAAATGTACCATAGGTTTTTCTTTTCTTTTTTTTCTTTTTTGATTCTGCAATTCTACTGCTGGGATTATATTGTAAGAACCCTGAAACACCAATCCTTAAGGACCTATGCACACCAATGTTCATGTCAGTACAGTTTACAATAGTCAAGAGCTGAAAGGAGCATAAGTGCCCATCAGTAAATTGATAGATCAAAAACCATAGTACACTTACAAAATGGAATACTATGCAGCTGAAAGAAAGAAGAAGCTCCTATCCTTTGTGACAGCATGGATAGAATTTGAGAGCATTATGCTAAGTGAAATTAGCCAGGTACTGAAAGACACATACCATATGATCTCACCTATAAGTGGACCCTAATCAAAAAAACAAACAAACAAGAAAAATGTAACCAGAGAGAGTGAAATTAAGAATACACTGACAGTAACCAGAGGGTATGTGGGAGTGGATAATGGAGGAGGGAAAGAGAGAAGGGGTTTCAGGAACAAGTATAAAGGACACATGGACAAAACCAAACGGGGTAGGATCAAGGCTCAGGAATGGGGATTGCTGGTTTAGGAGAGTGGTGGGGGTAAAATAGAGACAACTATACTTGAACAACAATAAAAAGATTCTCTCTTTATCTTTAGCTTTTGTCATTTTAATTATGACATACCTTGGTGTGGTCCTCTTTATGTCCATGTTGTTTGGTGAATGTCTGTCATTTTTCTTCACCAAATTAGAGAAGTTTTGTTTTGTTTTGTTTTTTCCAAATAGGTTTCCAATTTCTTGCTCTTTCTTTTCTTCTGGTAGCCCTATGATGTTAATTTTGGAATACTTGATGTTTTCCCAAAGACCCCTTACACTATTCCTGATGCTTTGGATTCTTTTTTCTTCTTGCTGTACTGATTGAATGACTTTTGCCTCCTTATGTTCCAATCATTGATTTGATCATCGGCTTCATCCATTCCAATGTTTATTGACTGCAAATTGTTTTTTTGTTTCAATCAGTGTCTCCTTCATTTCTGTTCAGATCATTTTTATGCTGTTTGAGTACCTACTGTGTTTCTTCAGCATACTTATAGTCAGTGTTTTCAACTCTGCATCTGATTGATTACTTGTTTCCATTTTGTTTAGTTCTTTTTCTAGAGTTTTGCTGTATTCTTTCATTTGGGCCATATTTCCTTGTCTCCTCATTTTGGCATCATCCCTGTGTTTGTTTCTATGTATTAGGTAAAACCACTTTGATGCTGTGTCTTGGTAGTGTGGCCTAATGTAGTAGGTGTCCTATAGGTTACAGTGACACAGCCTGCCCTATCCCCCAAGCTGGGTAATCAAGGTATGCTTTCCATGAGGGTTGAGTAGTTCCTCCTCTTATAGTTGAGTCTTGATTGTTGTCATCAGGTCAACGGATAGGATTTACCCAGGCCAGAAAACTGGTAGGAATATCTATGACCACTGGTTGGCAACCACCTGCCTCCATGGCTTGTGGAGGTTGTTAGGTGGTGGTGCTTCAACATGATTTGCCACTATCCACTGGGTTTACAGGCTCTGGGGTGTCCTGGGTGGTGCAGGCCAAGGTCAGTCATCCGCTGTGTTCTCTCTGGGGCCCCTGGGTATAAACCATTAAGTGATCTGCAGATAACTGCTGCTGGTGCCAGGTTTGGGGTTACTCACCAAAAGGTATGGGGGCTGGGATCTGCTGTTCCTTGTTGAATGGATTTAAGAAGATCTGAAGCCTGTGCTTAGCCCAGCCATTCATATGGAAAAGCCACTGTCACCAGCTTATGTGGGCCCATAATTTGGATGGGACGGAGACCTAGGTAATCCTCAGGATAAGGCTGTGTGAGCCAAGTTGATGGAGACTCAGATATGGTGCCACTGCACAGTGTCTCTGTGTGGGGGAGGGCTCAAATAACAACAGCTACTGTCTGAAGTTGTGTCTGGGAGGAAGTCATCCCTCTTCTTTCTCTTTGATGTGAGATACTTCAGTTCCTCCCCACACACCACTGGTAACATTCAATGTTTTTCTCCTCAGCTGGATCCCAGAGGGAGTGAATCTGAGTAAGTGCTTGTGTGGGGCCTTCCAAGAAGAGATGCCTGAGAATCCCACATTTTTTTCCACTGACCCAACCCTCACAGGTTTTTATAGCCAGAAGTTATAGGGACTTATTTTCCTGGCACTGAACCCTGAGCTGTGTGGCCCAGTGTGGGGCTGGGATTCCTGTCTCCTGGGATATTTTTCTGTTTTATATCTACCACATGTGAGTTTGAGACCAGCTCATTCCACATCTCCACAACTTCACCCCTCCAGCCCTACTACCCATCTAGATGAATGTGCTCTTTTCAATTCCTTAGTTGTTGGATTTCCATACAGCTCAATTTTCTGATGGTTCTGAGTGATATTTGTTCTGTAGTTTAGCTGTAATTTTGCTGTGCTTGTGTGAGGGGATGAGTCACATTTACCTATGCCTCTATCTTGACTGGGAGTTCTGGAGTTTCATTCTTAAAGCCTGTGTTATGTTTTTTTTTTTTTTCTTTCTGTCTTTGTTTCTGTTCTATGTAAGCATACTTTGGGAATGAGCCTGGAACTTAATTGATTCATATACAATATTTAAAAAAAACATCCATTAGCTTTATCTTCTAACTATACCTCCTCTCACATCTTCAAATCAAGCAATATCCTTTTCCAGTTTCCTCTAGAGACTGTCTTCACTCTCAGGACTTTAGTTCTCCACATTGCCTCTTCTACTGCCATAGTAGCTACATAACTTCTTGTTTAGAATTTGCCTCAGGACAAGGCCAAGGGATAAAAAAGAGGAAAAATTGAAAGAAAAACAACTCAGGGGTTCTTCATATACTCTCCAACTTACAGTGTCCTATTTTCCTAGTCCTCTGGCTAGAAAGACATGAATTGTCTCAGAGGTTTTGCTCTCTGTACTTGAACTGTAGTTCTAGGAACTGATTCATCCTTGGATGAAAGCTAGTCAATAAACAAGAAAATATTTTTTTAATTGTAAAAATAAAAACTAATGAAACTGTTTATATTTTAGTATCTTTAGACAGTTGATTTTTATATTCTGTCAAATAGTTTTAGTTGTCATTAATTAGGAATAGATTGTAGTGACTTAATCTTAGCCAGTATCAGAAGTCTCACCATCTTTTTTATTCATTCACTCTTACTTGTTTTCTGTCTTCTCCTGTTAAAATGGAATTTTCAAGTATACTCTCATATTTACTGCTGAATTTCCAGTGCCAAGATCAGTGCTGAGTGAATAGTGAGTTCTCAATATATACTTGTTAAATGCATTAATTAACTAATTAATATATAGTTTTACTTCCATTAACATTCTTCTAAAAAGAATATGGTTTTAGGACCTTTCAAGGTCTTGGCTCATTTTGTTATGCTATTTCCTTTTCATAACATTGGAAAATAGTTCATCTATGATGTTTAGTTTAGGAGGATGGGTGTTAGAGTTAGAGGATTTCTCAAAAATATATTATGGAAGGTGTACAAAAATTAAAGAAAACTGAGCTGCTATCTTGTCTAGACCCTAAATCAACCTCAACTTGCTTCTGTTAGCATTGCCATATATTGGAAACCTTTATGAAATTAACCCAAGATCTCTAAAGAATTTCAAAAATTATAAGCAACATTTTAAAAAGTCTATTCTCGGAATCCAACATCTTAGTAAGATACTCCTTAAAAATTTAAACATTATGTAAGCTGCTATTTACCAGTTCTCAGCTTTTCTCCTTTCTGTAGATAAGATATTAAAATGGCCTATAATTTAAAGAAAAGAACACTGTGACTATCTTTGTCCTTGTTATGCACTGAGGCAATTGATTTGACTTTCCACAGGCACACAGTGATCATTAACCTAGCAGTAGAGCAAGAACAAAATGAACTAAATTTAATGAGTAGCTGGGTATTTGAAAAATGCAGTACATCTAATAGCAAATATCACAGAGACATTATCAACAAATCTTTTTCTGTATCTGATGGATGAACATTCAAGCAGACTGAAATTGTTTGAGAGTCTAGAAGGTGAAAGGATCCCAGAGCACGTACCTGGAAAAACAGCATAGGGTCTTTCTACTTCTACCTCTTCAACTGTATTTTTCAGGGTTTGTATAATTTATGTGAACTGTTTCTGAAGTTCTATTGGACAATTTTAAGATATGGAATTAAAGTAGTTCTGACCATTATATAAAATGACCATATAGTTCAAATTAGAACATATGTAAGAAAAAAAGTGCTATTGATATGGTTTGTCAGTGTGATATAATATAGACATTATAATATACCATCTATAATATCTAATTCAGCTAAACTCACCGAATATACTAAAACTCATTAAGAGTAAAAATGTTTATTGCATACATTAAAAAACACAATCCTAGTGATAAAAAAAGGAAATCAGTTAACATTCTATGTAGAGATCTAAAACTTTACTTTTAAGATAAACAGGTAAAGAAAGATTAAGAATTATTCTTTACATAACAGTATTAACTGTCTCTCAGGTTAACCAAATAGCTGTCATTTATTAGTAAAGTTCTCAGTAGATTTTTTGCTAATATGTGGAAGAAATGCTAGCATTAGAAAAATTAATATGTTGTAATTCCCAATGAATTAATTTATTCAAGCAATAATCATCAATGACTGAAACCACTAGATGAAAGATTTGGGGGAAATTCCATAATAGAGAAATTATACTGATATCACTATCATCCAAGCCCATTAAATGTTTCATATCAATAAATGTAGGGGGAAAAGGCTTTATGTGTCTCTTGATGTGATGCAATATGAATTGTAAACTACAACCTGTGACATACTCTTACCAAAATCAAATTGAATCTAGAGCTAATAAATCCTTAAAGAATGATTTCTTACTTATAGAAAATAAAAGGACAGAGACACAAGTTTAAAAAATGGGGAAGCAAACCACCTAGATTATGAGATATACAACACTGCAAGAAAACTGGAGGGCAAAAGATGGTGGAAGGGCTGAATGGAAGTTACACTAACCTCGTCCCAGGACCAATCTGGACTTACAACTAAATGGTGGAGAAAACACCCAGAACAAACAACTGAATGATAGCGAGAGTGAAGCCTTATAGCCTCAGACAGACAGGATGATCAGCTTCAGCACAAACAGACTAGTGAGGAATACAGTGGAGACTTGAGAAAGTTGGCTAGACACCCACAAGCAGCAGCACAAGGAGAATAATTAAGCAACTGGTTGGATACCCCTGAGAAATATGAGGTCTAAACCCTAAACTAGGACTCCCAGACTAGAGCACCAGAGCCCCAAAAGCATACAGATAATTACCAGTGGTAAAAAGCACTAGGGTTGCTCTCTGCTAGAGACAGATGGCTGAGATGTGAAGAACTATTTAAATGGCCAACACAAAAATTTTAATTTGCAGCCACTACCCTAAGCTCTGGCAAGGGTGGGACAGAATGGGCTGGAGATGCCTGGGGAGTGACTGGGGACAAAAACTTTGGAGAGAGAACTGAGAGACTAGATATTGGGATCCTGATGCTGTCATCTCCCATATGGCAGCATGTATCCTGCTCAGGCATACCACTCCCCTCCAAGCATCAGCAGCCTGAGGGGAAACAAAAGCCCTGAACCCAGGAGGTATTCTTCCCTGAACTGTGGTGCTTAAGCCTGACTGCTGAATGCAGAGTGACTAGATTAACAAGCAAAGGAGTCAGCCACAGTCAGTAGATCCCTGGCAGTCCCTGAACACGTTGCCTAAGGTCAGACTGGGTCAAAATCTGACATCACCAGAGGTGGATTCAGAAAGAAAAAAACAGTGGTAAATACTAGAGGCTACCAAGGCAAAATCCACTATGGCCTACTCCATGATTAGTGATATTTTCTTTCCTGAATAGCTTTTTAACATTCATTTCATATTCATGAAGTTTGTGCATATTAAGTCAGTAGGTTTTATACTACAGTTTATTTCAATTCACATGTTTTGCCTCTCTATTCTTTTACCCCATTTTACCTTCTTCTTTACTCTCATTGTTTTCCTTTTAAATTTTGTTTTTTCTCTTCTTA
This sequence comes from Tonatia bakeri, assembly GCA_004024845.1. Taxonomy (NCBI): domain Eukaryota; kingdom Metazoa; phylum Chordata; class Mammalia; order Chiroptera; family Phyllostomidae; genus Tonatia; species Tonatia bakeri. The sequence continues at coordinate 17,669 of PVIA01008060.1, forward strand.
CAACTTGTTCCATTCCACATTCTTACTATTTCTCCCCCATCCAGACACAAAAAAAATCAATTTTCTTGTTCATGGTCATCTCATATCCTTTTTCCCTGATCTTAAAATACCCATGTTCTCTTTCCACCTTTAGCAATCTTTGCTTTTTGGTGTGGATAGAGTAGTTATTGTTACATATTTTTAAATTTTATCTCTAGATCTTCATTAATTTTGTATTTCTAATCTCTAATTTTACTAGTTCCCTACTCTAATCTTTTTTTGTGTCAAATTTTTAATTTTCCTTGCCTTACCTTGTTTCATTCTTTGTTTTTTCTCTCTTCTTTTTCTTTAATACTGCCCTTTCATTTTTATTCTCCTTTTTCTCTTTTTCTTTTTGTCTCAAATTTTAATTTTTCCCGTCTTAGCCTGTTTTTTTTTTTGCTTCTCACTCTTAGTATTACCTCTCCATTTGTTATTTCAAACTCACTTCCCATTCCTCCAGACACCTCTTAATCTTTCCTTTCTTTTTTTCCCTGTTATTTCCATTCAACCTATATTAATTTTAGCTCATTTGTTGTTAGTAGTGATGTGGTGGATCTTTCTCTCCAACTTGACACATATATGTTATTGTTTATTTACTTTTTTCCTTTCCCTTTTTCTTTCTGTCTCTCACTTCATTCTATTTAATTTTATATTAATTTCTGTTTAAACATGCTTACCCTCTCATATTACATTCTGCCTTCTTCATTCCCTTTTTAATTTACAATGTAAACTATATTTTCTCTCTTTGCATTACTCCAACCCCCAATTCTTATTAGTGCTCCTCTCTCTATCCTCTCAAAATCATTTTTCTTTCAAGAAGTCATTTCATGTTCACTCTTCTTTCTTATAATTGTCTTAATCAATTTACATTGTATTGATACTGGTTCATTTGGTGTTGATAGTGGGATTGTGGGGGAGTTATTTTTGTGAGTGCGAGTTTGTTTCTTGAACTTTGTGGTTTTGTTCTAGTAGCATCTGAACGACAACACACAAAATGTGGTGGGCAGAGTGACCCTCAGTCAACCAGCTTGAGGGGAGGATCCACCAAAGGACAACCCAACAACAATCAAATACCAATTACATCCAGAAAGCCAACATAAATAGTATAAAGGGAATTCCAAGAGTATCTAGATGAGGAGATCAAGGAGACTGTACTCCTGTATCTCACAGGTCTCCAACTACAGAAGTTCACGCCACAAAGAAAATGAGTCAAAATAGACCAATTTAAGACACAGAAGCAAACAAGAAGAGTCTCAAAAATAATGGGAAGACAAAGAGACAACCACCAATTGAAAGGAAATGAGGAATCCTCAGAAAGAGTGTTAAATGAAACAGAGGCAAGTAAACTATAAGATACTGAGTTCAAAACAATAGTTATAAGGAAGTTTAATGAGCTCAGTGTGAATTACTAAAAACTACAATGAAGCTACAAGGAACTTACTGTAAACTATAACAACATGAAAAAGGACATAGAAACAATCAACAAAAGCCAAGAAGAAATAAAGAATACAATTTCTGAATCAAATAACATAGTAGAATGATTCAAAAGCAGGCTAGATGAATCAGAGGATCAAATCAGTGAGCTGAAGGATAAGGTATAAAAAAATCCCAGAAAGAACAAGATAAGGAAAAAAAGACTCAAAAAGAAAAAAGGCAGGTTAATGGAACTGTAGGACAACATAAAATGTAATAATATCCATACAATAGGGATACCAGAAGAAGAGGAACAAAGAATAGAAAACCTGTTTGAAAAAGAAATGATGGAAAAATTTCCTAATATAATGAGAAAAAATGTCACACAAGTCGATGAAGCACAGAGGGTCTCAATCAAGAGGAACTCAAAGAGGCTCACTCCAAAACACATCATAATTAAAGTGGAAAAATTCAAAGACAAATGGATTGTCTTAAAGCCAGTAAGGGATAAACAGGAAGTAACATACAAGGGAGTCCCAATAAGGCTAGAACTGACCTATCAACATAAACACTACCATCCAGAAGGGAATGGAAAGAAATATACCAAATAATGAAAGGCAAAGGCCTGCAACCCAGACAACTCTACCAACCAAGGTGCTCAACTAAATGGAAGGTGAAATAAGGAGTTTCCCAGACAAAAGAAGGCTAAAGGAATACACCTCCACCACACCAGTACTGCAAGATATGTGAAAGGGACTGCTTTCAGAAGAGGAAGAAAAAGAGAGAGAGAGAGAAAGGAACACAGGTACAAAGGGGATAAAATGGCAATGAATATGTACCTATCAAAAATAACCTTAAATGTAAATGGATTAAACACTCCAATTAAAAGTCACAGGGTAGCTGAATGGATAAGAAAACATGACCTGCACACATGTTGCCTACAAGAGATCTACCTCAGAACAAAAGACCTACACAGACTGAAAGTGAAGTGTTGGAAAAAAAATGTTCAAAGCAAATGAACAGGAATAAAAAGCCAGGGTACCCATACTTATTTCAGACAAAGTAGATTTCCAAAAACTGGCCATAAAAAGATACACAGAAGGACACTTCATAACACTTAAAGGAGGAATCCATCAAGAAGATATAAATATTGTAAACATATATACACACAATATAGAGCACCCAAATATATAAGAAAAATCTTGGAGGACTTCATGAAAGATATAGACAGCAACACAATTATAGTTGGGGATTTGAATACCACAAAGTCAACAATGGATAGATATTCCAAACAAACTATCAACAAGGATATTAGAGAATGGAACAACACATAGATAAAATGGAATAAAGGTTATTTATATAGAAAAGAAGCCAAGTACACATTCTTTTGAAATGCACATGGAACATTTTCAAAGATATACTACTTGATAGGATAGAAAACAAGACTCAAAAAATTCAAGAAAATGCAACCGTATCAAGCATTTTCTTGTACCACAATGGCTTCAAAATAGAGACTAAGCTCAAGGAAAAAACTCAAAAACTGAAATTCATGAAAACTCAATAGCATGTTATCAAACAATGAATGGGTTTACAATTAGATTAAGGAAGAGTTTAAAAAGTTTCTTGAAAGAAATTAAAATGAACACAAAAATGTCCAAAACTTAAGAGACACATCAAAGGCAGTCCTGAGAGGGAAGTTCATAGTGATACAGGCCAACTTAAAAAAGATAGAAACATTTCAAATAAACAACCTAACCCTACATCTACAAGAACCGGAGGAACAACAGCAATGTTCAGAGCGAGTGGAGGGATGGAAATAATCAAGAACAGAGCTGAATTAAATGACATAGAGACTGAAAGAGTAATTCAAAGGATCAATAAATCCAGAATATGGTTCTCTGAGAAGATAAACAAAATCAACAGGCCTTTAAGCAGACACATCAAGAAAAAAGGGAGGGGACCCACCCCAATAACTAAAATCTGAATAACTAAAATCTGAAATGAAAGAAAAGAAATTATAACTGATACTACAGAAATACAAAAGATTATAAGAAATTACTATGAACAACTATATGCCAAGAAATTTGAAAACCTGAGTGAAATGGACAAATTTTCAGAAACATATAATCCTCCAAACTCAATGAAGAGTTAGCAGAAAGCTTGAACAGATTGATAGCAGCCAGTGAAACTGAAGCAGTAATGAAAGAAGCCCCAGCACAGAAAAGCCTTGGACTGAACCATTTCATAGGAGAATACTACCAAATATTTAAAGAATAGTTAACCACTATCCTTCTCAAACTATTCTAAAAAATTCTAGAAGAAGGAAGACTCCCAAACTCTTTTCATGAAGCCAGCATCATCCTAATCCCAAAACCACATAAAGATACAACAAAGAAAGAAAATTACAGGCCCAAATCACTGATGAACCTAGATACTAAATTCCTCAACAAAATATTTTCAAATCACATTCAGCAATACATCAAAAATATATGACATGATAAAGAGGAATTCATTCCAGGGATGCAAGAGTGGTATAGTATTCGCAAGTCAGTAAATGTAATACACCACATAAGCAAAAGGAAAGACAAAAATCACATGAAAATGTAAATAGATTTGAAAAAAAAGTATTTGATAAGGTATAGCACCCATTTATGATAAAAAAAAAACACTCAGCAAAGCAGGGATAGAGGGAGGATACTTCCATGTAGGAAAGGCCATATATGAAAAACCCTAAGCCAACATCATACTCAATGTGCAAAAAATAAAAGATTTCCCAGTAACATCAGGGACAAGACAAGGACGTCCACTTTCACCACTTCTGTTCAACATATATTGAAAGTCAGAGCAACAGCATTCAGACAAGACAAAGAAATAAAGGGGACAGAGACTGGAAAAGAGGAACTAAAACTGTCCCTGTTTGCAGATGACATGATAGTGTACATAGAATACCCCTCAGACTCCATGAAAAATCTACTCATGAATTTGGCAATAGAGGAGGATACAAAGTCAATATTCAGAAATCCAAAACATTTTTGTGCACCAACAACAAGATATCTGAAGCAAACATCAGGAAAAAAATCCTATTTGGTACAGCAACAAGAAAAATGAAGTTCCTAGGAATAAACCTAGCCAATAAAGTCAAAGACCTACACTCAGAAAACTCCAGACCACAGAACAAAACAATTAAGGAAGACACAAACAAATGGAAGCATATACAGTGTTCATGGATTGGAAGAATTAACATCATAAAAATGTTCATACTACTCAAAGCAATTTACAGATTCATTGCATTCCCTATTAAAATAGCAATGACATATTTCACAGATATAGGACAAGGATTTCAAAAAATTATATGAATCCATAAATGATCCCAAATAGCCTCAGCAACTTTGAGAAAAAATGAACAAAGTAGGAAGGATCAAATACCTGATATCAAACTATATTACAAAGCCACTGTAATCAAAACACTCTGGTACTGGCATAAGAACAGACACATACATAAATGGAACAGAATAGAGAGCCCAAAAATAAACCTAGTCTTTACTATCAATTAATATTTGATAAAGGGGCAGGAGCATAAAATGGACTAAAAATAGCCTCTTCAACAAATGGTGTTGGGAGACTTGGACGGCAATATTCAAGAAAATTAAACTCATGTACCAGCTTACACCATACACAAAAATAAACTCAAGATAGATAAGGGCTTAAATATAAGTCATGTTACCATAAAAGTCCTAGAGGAGAACAAAGGCAGGAAAATCTCAGATATTCCATATAGCAATATTTTCACCAATATGTCCCCCAGAGCAAGGGACATAAAGAAAAAATAAACAAATGAGACTTCATCAAATTCAAAACCTTTTGTACAGCTAAAGAAAACAACAGCAAAATGAAAAGGGAACCAACCATATGAGAATATGTATTGGCCAATGTACCTTGCACTAGGGTTTGATTTCCAAAATACATAAATAACTCTCTTGAATCCACAACAGGAAGACAAACAATCCAATTAAAAACTGGGCAAAGGACCTGAACAGACATGTCTCCGAGGAGGACATACAGAAGCACCAAAGATGTATGAAAGGATGCTCAGCATCACTACCCATCTGAGAGAAGGAAATTAAAGCTACGATGAGATACCACTTCACAACAGTCAGAATCACCATCTTAAATCAACAAACAGCAAGTGCTGACTAGGATGTGGAGAAAAGGGAACCCTAGTATATTGTTGGTGAGAATGCAGACTGGTATAGCCACTGTGGAAAACAGTATGGAATTTCCTCAAAAAACTAAAAATGGAACTGACTTTTTTGGGGTTTATACCTTAAGAATCCCGAAACACCAATTCAAAAGGAGCTGTGCACCCTAATATTTGTCGCAGCACAATTTACAATAACCAAGTGCTGGAAGCAACCTAAGTGCCCATTACTAAATGAATGGATTAAAAAACTATGGTACATTTATGCAATGGAATATAAAGCAGCAGAAAGTAAAAAGGAGCTCCTACCTTTCTTGACAACATGGATGGATGTGGAGAGCATTATACTAAGTGAAATAAGCCAGGTGATGAAAGACAAATACCATATGTTCTCACCTATAAGTGGAAGTTAATCAACAAAAGAAACAAGCACACAAAATATAACCAAAGACATTGAAATAAAGAACATATTGACAGTAACCCAAGGGTGGAGGGAGAGATATAATGGGAAAAATAGGAGAAGGGTGGTCAAGGAACACATAGAGAGGACACATGGACAAAGCCAAAGGGGGTAGGATCAAGGGTGGGAAGCATGGATGGATGGGGCCAGAGGTAGTTCTGTGAGGAAAAATGGAGACAACTGTACTTGAATAACAATAATTTATTTTAATTAAAAAAATGGATAAGTGTATAATGTGGGTATTAGGAATTGGAGGCACATTTTATAAGTTTCTATATTTGTGCATGTTTGAAATATTTAAATTTAAAAAAGAAGAAATTTATGCAGTTTGAATTGTATGAAAATAGTTACTATATAAACGTATAGTCATACTTCGAGAAAAAATAATTCTAAAATAATCATCAACATATGAAGTTATTTAAAGTCATTTCTAAATTTGAAAAGAAAAAAGATTATGTTGAATTAACCCAATTTTTTCCAAGTCTTCTTGATGATCAGTGAAAAACACGTGCAGAATTGTTAGTAATACAAATTCAGACATGAATAGAATGAAGGGCTATTGGCCATATATTAATGCCAAGTAAAGAATCTGATTGGACCTGCTTGTGTAATGGATTCCTTAAACTAATAAATGTGGTTAAGAGGATGAGTACCTTTTATATTTTGGACCCTGTTCATTTTTTAAAAGATTTTATTAATTTATTTTTAGACACAGTGTAAGGGGAGGAGAAAGAGAATGAGAGAAAAAATATGTGGTTGCCTCTTGTGCACCCCATACCAGGGTACCTGGCCCGCAACCCAGGTATGTGCCCTGACTTGGAACTGAATCAGTGACCCTGTGGTATACAGGTAACCACTCAATCAACTTAGGCACACCAGCCAGGGCTGGCCTCTGTTCTTAACAAGAAAAATAATTGACATTGATTTATAGCTATTTTTCATATAAATCAGGGAAATAAGCACTTTAAATGTGCTTGACATTCATTTTTAAAAGTTTTAAAATTACAAAGTATTATAAGAAAAAGTAAAATACACCCATAAGACTATCACTATGTAATATTAAATGTTAATTTGTCAGTCTTTACCATTTAGTTCTTTAAAATTTTTATCTGTATACATATAACACAGACATATACATTAAACTTACATGTTATTATAGTACAAATCTAATTTTACTTTTGAAATCCAAATCTTCATGTAATATGAATAAATTAAAATGATGAAATGCAAACAATTTTAAATTATATTTTTATTTTATTTTTTATTCTTTGGCTTAATAGACAAATGTTTACTTTCTACTTCATTTTTATCAAAGTAATCAGTGCACATGGCTAAAAACATTTTTAACACTTCTTATGGATATTTTTTATTGATTTCAATTGCAATTGTCCCCATATTACCTTCATCACTCTCCTCCCTCTCTACCAACCTCCACCACCCACCCACAACCCTACCGCCTTGTGGCTTTGTCCATGGATCCTTTATAAATGTTCTTTGACAACCCTTCCCCTTCTTGGCCCCATTGTTCCCCTGCTGCTTCCCATCTGGCTTCTGTCAGTTTGCTATTTATTGCTACGTCTCTGGTTATTTTTGATTGCTTGTTTGTTTGTTGATTAGGTTCCACTTATAGGTTAGATGATATAATATTTTTCACTCACTTTCTGAATAATTTCACTTAGCATAATACTCTCCAGTTCCATCTATGCTATCAAGAAGGGTAGGAGTTCCAGAGGAGGAAAATGGTGTCGGAGTAGGAAGGAGCAGATTTGGCATCCCTCTGCACAGGGGAGAGAATCCTGGCCAATCTATGGAGTAGAAGAGCAAGCAACCAACACACCTCAGCATATGCAAAAATAGGGGACCAAGGATTGTGGCGGAACTGAAAAACCAGTCGGTGAGAGCAGTGCTGCAACACATAGGGTCCCAGGGACCACCACGGGGTTGGGGGGCTGCAGCCCCAGGCCCAGTGCCCACTGCCGGGTTTGCCACAGAGTCCTTGGGAGAGAGGCGGGACAACTGCTCCCTCCCCAGCCGAACAGGGTCTGAGTGGCACTGAGAGGAACACAATTGCTAGCAAACAAACAAGGACTGTGAGCACCCTCAGAGTCCGTGGACACTGGCCCGGTCGCACAACGGGCCCTGACCCCCACGGTCAGTCTGGCTGGAGAGTTGGCCTGCGGGAGAAGCCAGGCCGTGGTGTGGAATGAGCAGGCTTGAATAAGAGGAATTTCTCAAGAGGAAGGAGTGAAAAGACAGACACTGTTTGGGGAATTCTCCTAGAGCAATCACCGGTCTCCTTGCCACCCAGCTGGGCAGCAATCCCAAGTTTGCACAGAGGGCTGTGCTTGTGTGGAGGACCCTGCGCACCCCCATAGCACTGGGAAGGGTAAGGCGGTTGGCCAAGGGCGTGCGCAAGCTTGCGCGCATGGGAGCGCATCATCACACCCCACTCCACAGCAGTAACCCTGCAGAAAGACCTGATTCCCACACTCAAAGTGCAGGGCCCAGGAGCCACAATAGCTCCCCAGACAGTGCGCACCACTGACCAAGAGTGAAGATTCCAAAGGAAGAAAAGCCATACCAATCACCCCTCAGCCTGCAGCAGCCAGCAAGACCAGATAAACTGGTTTGGCCACTTTGAAACCAAGAGACTTTTAAATTTTATTCTATTTTTTAAACAATTCTTAATGTTTTAATTTTTATTATTTTTATTCTCTTTTACTTTCTTTTTCCTCTCTTTCCTGCTTTCTTGTTTTATTCCTTCCTCCTTTCTTTCCTCCAATTTTGTCTCTTCTTCCTTCCTTCGTCTGCCTTTTTTATTTTTATTTTTTAAATACCTACCAGTGAGACAAAAACCTGGATCTGTGAAAAGACCAGAGTTGAACCCAAAGAAGGGGAATCACAACAGCTGAGACACTGAGACAAATTTCACTCTGCTATTAGAGAACCTGCAAGTTATTGCATATTTGTATTATTATTATTTTTCTATTATTCTTACATCTTTTGTAATAGTATTTTTGTTTTCCTCTTTTTTCTGTATAGTGTGCTTTGCTAGGCTAGTATATTATATCACCTGACGGGTTTCCCCTGATACCTCTTTTATAGTGTATTGCTAATGTACTGTCCTTCACCTCACCTGTGTCCCAGTAGCACACTACTCAAAGTTCTGTACTCCCTATTCTTGTTATCTAGATCTCATAGATTCTGTCATATGATTGTTACTCTAACATTATGGTAAATAATTGCTGTTCCATGCAATTGTAAATACTTCACAACACCTCTCCCAGATCTTAGCCCACTTCAAAATTTCCTGAACTCTATTACGGTAGTGGTTAACTCTATTCTCTCACACACTACATATATTTACGATCCTTTACTCTCACCTTACCTCAGAATCTGACCTCCCACAACCTCACTGCTTTCTAGATCCAACTCACAATCCTTCCTTCCACAACAAGAGTCTTACCTTCTTTCCATCCTTTCTAAAAATCAGCTAACTGGGTGGAAAATCATGGTTAATACTGTACATAGCCAAAGGATCTCCTATCTCATCTCTTCTGGCTGCTACTGTAAATATCATAGAATACTCTGTTGCTGTCTTAAACCATTTTGCCTTTCTCCTCCAATGTATCACAAAAAAGAGAAGGTGGAAGTGGTGAACACCAGGATACCCACTGGAAGAGGAAACCCAACAACAAAGGAACCACTAACAGATAACAACAGAAGAAGGTGAAGGAGGGAGTGGGAACCACACAAATCACAATCCAGGACCTATCTGGAAATACAACTAAACAGTAGAGACAGTACCCAGTACAAACAACTGAACAAGAGCAAGAGAGAATCCTCAAGTCCTTAAACATGGAAGAACCAACTTCAATAAAACCTGCCCTCACCAGCACAACAAAATACAAGAGGTGGTGGACAGAGTGACCCTCATTTAACCAGCTGGTGGGAATGAACCACCAAAGAAAGACCCAACAACAATCGAAACCCAAAGACAAACACAGAGCCTACTTAAATGACAGCCCAAGACCAGTGAGCTCGGGAGATCAAGGAAACTACACCACTGAAACTCACTGGTATTCTACCACAGATGTTCACACCACAAACCCAGGGAGCCAGAACAGATCAATTTAAGAAGCTGAGGCTAACAGCAAGAATCTCAAAAACAATGAGAAGACAAAGAAGCAATTCCCAGATGAAAGGAAAGGAGGGAGCCTCAGAAAGAATTCTAAATGAAATAAAGGCAACTCAACTATCAGACATTGAGTTCAAAGCAATGGTTATCAGGAAGCCCAATGAGCTCACAATGAGCTACCAGAAACTACAGGGAAGCTACAATGAGTTCATTGCAAATTATATCAACATGAAAAAGGAAATAGAAACTACCAACAAGGGCCAAGAGGAAATGAAGAATACAATTTCTGAACTGAAGAACACAGTAGAAGGAATGAAAAGCAGGATTGATGAAGCAGAAGATCAGATCAGCAAGCTAGAGGACAAAGTGGAAGAAATCACTCAGAAGAAACAACAAAAAGAAAAGACGCTCAAAAAGAACAAAGAGGGATTAAGAGAAATGCAAGACAATATGAAAGGTAATAATATCTGTATAATAGGGATACCAGAAGGATAAGAGGAAGAGCAAAAGATAGAATACCTATTTGAAAAAGTGATGATGGAAAACCTCCCTAATTTCATGAGATAAAAAGTAACACAAATCCAAGAAGCACACAGAGTTCCAATCAAGGGGAGCCCAAAGAGAGTCACTTCAAGATATATCATAATTAAAATGGCAAAATACCAAGACAAAAAGAGAATCTTAAAAGCAGCAAAGGAGAAACAGGAAGTAACATACAAGGGAGCCCCAATAAGGTTAGCAGCTGCGTTCTCAATGGAAACATTCCAAACTAGAAGGGAATGACAAGAAATATTCCAAGTAATGAGAACCAGAGGTCTGCAACCAAGGCTATTTTACCCAGCAAGGCTCTCAATCAAGATAGAAGGCCAAATAAGGAGTTTCGCAGACAAAAGAAGTCTAAAAGAATACACCTCCACCAAACCAGCCCTGCAAGAAATGCTAAAGGGCCTGCTTTAAGGAAAAGAAGGGAGAGAGAGAGAGGGAGAGGGAGAGGGAGAGGGGGAGAGAGAGAGAAACACAGATACAAAAATGGCAATGAATAAGTACCTATCAGTAATAACCTTAAACATAAATGGATTAAATGCTCTAATCAAAAGACATAGAATAGCTGAATGCATAAGAAAACATAACCAACACATATGTTGTCTACAAGACACCCACCTCAGGACAAAAGATATACAAAGGCTAAAAGTGAAGGTCTGGAAACAAATTTTCCAAGTAAATGGACAGGAAAAAAAAAGCCAGGGTAGCAATACTCATATCAGACAAAATAGACATAAAAAAGGGTCATAAAAACAGACCCAGAAGGTCATTTCATAATAATCAAGGGAAGAATCCATCCAGAAGGCTTAAACATTGTAAATATATATGCACTCAATAAAGGAGTACCCAAATACATAAAGAAAATCCTAGAGGACTTCAAGAAAGATATTGACAGCAACACAATTATATGGGGGATTTTAACACCCCACTGTCAAAAATGGACAGATCTTCCAAACAAAATATCAACAAAGATGTTGTGGCATTGAATAATGCCCTATAGGAAATTGACTTAAGTGATATAATTAGAGGCCTTCATCCCAAAGAAGCAAAATACACATTCTTTTCAAATGCACATGGAACATTTTCAAAGACAGACCACAGGATAGTACACAAAAAAAGCCTCAACAAATTCCAGAAAATTGAAATTATACCAAGCATTTTCTCTGACCACAAAGGACTGAAACTAGAAACCACCCCAAGGGAAGAAACCCGAAACACTCAAAATCATGGAGATTGAATAGCATGCTATGAAATAATGAATGGGACAAGAATGAAATAAAGGATAAGTGTCTGTTCAAGTCCTTTCGAATTTTTTAATTGGGTTGCTTGTCTTCTTAGAGTGGAGTAGTGTAAGTCCTTTATATATTTAGGAGATTAAGCCCTTGTCTGAGGTATCATTGGCAAATATGTTTTCCCAGACAGTTGATTCTTTTTTTATTTTGATACAGTTTTCTTTAGCTCTGCAAAAGCTTTTTATTTTGATGAGGTCCCATTTGATTATTCTTTCCTTTATGTCTCTTGCTCTAGAAACAAGCACAATACAGTCAAAGACACTGAAATAGAGGACAGGCAGAAAGTGACCAGAGGAGAGAGAAGAGGGAGTTTCAGGGGAAAGGGGGAAGTGTTTACAGGAACAAAGTTAAAAGACACATGGACAAAAACTAGGGGGAGGGTGGTAATGGAAGGGAAGTTGGGAGGGAGAGGTGGGTGGGCTGAATTGGGAGTAAAGGGGAGAAAATTATACTTGAAAAATGATTAAAATAAAATTTAAAAAAGAATGAAATAAACGAAGAAATCAAAAAGTTTCTGGAAACAAATGAAAATCAACTCACAACAACCCAAAACTTATGGGACACAGCCAAGGCAGTCCTGAGAGGAAAGTTCATAGCAATACAGGCATACCTAAAAAGATTGAAACATTTCAAACAAACAACCCAACCCTACGTCTACAAGAACTCAAGCAACAACAACAAAGACATCCCAGAGCAAGCAGAAGGAAGGAAATAACCAAGATCAGAGCAAAATCAAATGACATAGGGACTAAAAGCACAATTCCAAGGATCAGTGAATCCAGGAACTGGTTCATTGAAAAGATAAACAAAATTGACAAGCCTTTAAGCAGGCTCATCAAGAAAAAAAAGAGAAAGGATCCAAATAAACACAATCAGAAATGAAAGAGGAGAGATTACAACTGACACCACAAAAATACAAAGGATTGTAAGAAATTACTATGAAGAGCTGTATGCCAAGAAATACGAAAACCTAGGTGATATGGACAAATTTCTAGAAAAATACAATCTTCCAAAACTCAATAAAAAAGAAGCAGAAAGCCTGAACATAGCAATAACAGCAGATGAAAAAGAAGCAGTAATAAAAAAACTCCCGATACACAAAAGTCCAGGTCTGGATGGTTTCACAGAATTCTACAAAGCATTTAAGGAAGAGCTAACCCCTATCCTCCACAGACTATTCCAAAAAATCCAGAATGATGGAAGACCCCCAAACTCTTTTTATGAAGCCAGCATCATCCTATCTCTAAACCAGATAAGGACACAACAAAGAAAGAAAACTTCAGGCCAATATCACTGATGAACATAGATGCTAAAATCCTCAACAAAATATTGGCAAACCACATCCAACAATACATTAAAGAGATCATACACCATGACCAAGTGAGATTCATTCCAGGGATGCAAGGATGGTTCAATATTCACAAATCAGTAAATATAATACATCACATAAGCAAAAGCAAAGACAAAAAATCGCATGATGATATCAATAGATGCGGAAAAATTATTTGGTAAGGTACAGCACCCATTGATGATAAAAACACTCAGCAAAGTGGTAATACAGGGAGGATTCCTAAACATAATAAAGGCCATATATGAGAGACCTACAGCCAACATCATACTCAATGGGAAAAACAAATCTTTTCCACTAAGATCAGGAACAAGACAAGGTCGTCCACTTCCACTACTTCTACTGAATATAGTATTGGAAGTTTTAGCCACAGCGATCAAACAAGAAAAGGAAATAAAAGGCATCCAAATTGGAAAGGAGGAAACAAAACTGTCATTTTTTTCAGATGACATTATAGTGTACATAGAAAATCCTATAGACTCGGCCAAAAAACTGCTTGACCTAATAAATGAATTTGGGAAAACAGTGGGATACAAAGTCAATATCCAGAAATTAAAGGCATTTTTCTATACCAACAATGAAACAACAGAAGCAGAAATCAAAGAAAAAAAAAGATCCCACTCAATATAGTAAAAAGAAAAATTAAAAACCTAGGAATAAATCTAACCAAGGAAGTAAAAGACCTGTATACAGAAAACTACACAACAGTAAAAAAAGAAATCAAGGAAGACACAAACAAATGGAAACACATACTGTGTTCATGGATTGGAAGAATTAACATTATTAAAATGTCCATGCCACCCAAAACAATTTACAGATTCAATGAAATACCTATTGAAGTACCAATGGCATATTTCACAGACATAGAACAAACATTTCAGGAATTTATATGGAACCATAAATGACCCCAAATAGCTGCTGCAGTTTTGAGAAAGAAATGTAAAGTAGGAGGGATCACAATACCTGACACTATACTATACTACAAGGCCACTGTAATCAAAACAGCCTGGTAATGTCATAAAAACAGGCACATGGACCAATGGAACAGAACACAGAGTGCAGAAATAAACTCAAATCCCTATGGCCAATTAATATTTGACAAAAGGGACAGCAACATAAAATGGAGTAAAAACCGTCTCTTCAACAAATGGTATTGGGAGATCTGGACAGCTACGTGCAAAAAAAAATGAATCTCGAGCACCAACTTACATCATACATAAAAATAAATTCAAGGTGGATAAAGGACTTAAATATAAGCCATGTCACCATTAAAGTCCTAGAAGAGAACATAGACAGGAAAGTCTCAGATATTTCACGAAGAAACTTTTTCACTGATACGTCCCCCAGAGCAAGGGACATAAAGGAAAGAATAAACAAATGGGATCTCATCAAAATAAAAAGCTTCTGCACAGCCAAAGAAAACAGCCTTAAACTGAAAAGAGAACCAACTGTATGGGAAAACATATTTGCCAATGATACCTCAGACAAGGGTTTAATCTCCAAAATATATAAAGAACTTACATGACTTCACTCTAAGAAAACAAGCAACCCAATTAAAAAATGGGCAAAGGACTTGAACAGACACTTCTCCAAGGAGGACATACAGAGGATCCAGAGACTCATGAATAGATGCTCAGTATCGCTAGCTATCAGAGAGTTGCAAATAAAAACCACAATGAGATACCACTTTACACCAGTCAGAATGGCCATCATAAACAAAGCAACAAACAAGTGTTGGAGAGGTTGTGGAGAAAAGGGGATCCTAGTGCACTGTTGGTGGGACTGCAGACTGGTACAACTACTATGGAAAACACTATGGAATTTTCTCAAATAACTAAAAATGGATCTGCCTTTTGATCCAGCAATTCCACTGCTAGGATTATATCTTAAGAACCCTGAAACGCCAATCCAAAACAACCTATGCACCACAATGTTCATAGCAGCACACTTTACAATAGCCAAGTGTTGGAAGCAACCTAGATGTCCATCAGTAAATGAGTGGATCTAAAAACTATGGTACATTTACACAATGGAATTGTATGCAGCAGAAAGAAAGAAGAAGCTCCTACCCTTTGCAGCAGCATGAATGCAACTGGAAAGCATTATGCTAAGCAAAATAAGCCAGGTGGTGAAAGACAAATACCATATGATCTCACCTTTAATAGGAACCTAAAGAGCTAAACAAAGAAACAAGCAAAATATAACCAAATGCACTGAAATAGGGAACAGTCTGACAGTGTTCAGAGGGGAGAGGAGAGGGAATTTCAGGGGAAAAGGGGCAGGGTTTACAGGAAGACATATAAAGGACACATGGATAAAAACTAGGGGTGGGTGGAACTGGGAGGGAGGAGGGGAGGGCTGGGTGTGTAGGTTGGGATGGGAGTAAAAGATAGAAAATTGTACTGCAACAACAATTAAAATAAAAATTGTTAAAAAATAAATAAACCATAAATTTTAGAATAAAAAAAAGAAGGGTAGGAGTTCTTTCTTTCTGCTGCATAGTATTTCACTTTATAAATGTACTGAAGTTTTTTGATCCACTCATTTACAAATGGGTACTTAGGCTGCTTCCAACATGGCTTTTGTAAATTGTGCCACTGTGATCATCAGGGTGCATACGATCTTTTGAATTGGTCATTCAGGGTTCTTCGTTATAATGCCAACAGTGGGATTGTAGGGTCAAAAGGCACTCCTGTTTTTAGTTTTTCTGAGTGCACAGAGACTGCACCAGTCTTCATCCCCACCAACAATGTACTAGTGTTTCCTTTTCTCCACAACCTTGTAAGTACTTTTTTTTTCTTGATTCATTATTATGGAAATTCTGACTGGTGTGAAGTGATATCTCATTGTGTTTTTAATATGCATCTCTCTGATGGCTAGTGATGCTGAGCATCTTTTCAATAGGTCTCTGGACCCTCTGTATGTCCTCTTTGGAGAAGTAGCTGTACAGGTCCTTTGCCCAGTTTTTAATTGGATTATTTGTCTTCCTGTTGTGGATTCAAGTTAGTTATTTATGTATTTTGGAGATCAAACCCTAGTCCAAGGTACATCAGCCAATGCATTTTCCCATACGGTTGGTTCCCTTTTCATTTTGCTGTTGTGTCCTTTATCTGTACAAAAAGGCTTTAATTTGATGAAGTTTCAATTTTTTTTCACTGTATGCCCCTTGTTCTGGGGGACATATTGATGAAAATATTGCCGCATGGAATATCTAAGATTTTCCTGCCTGTGTTCTCCTCTAGGACTTTAAGTGTTTTTTTTTTAAGTCTTTTATCCATCTTGAATTTAAGTCTTTTATCCATCTTGAATTTATTTTTTTGTATGATGTAAGTTGGTGCTCAAGTTTCATTTTTTTGAAGGAAGCTGTCTAAATCTCCCAACACCATTTGTTGAAGAGGCTATTTTTACTCCATTTTATGTTGCTGCCCCCTTTGTCAAATATTGATTGACAAAATATTAATTGCGGCCTTGAAATATAGTTTGATGTCAGGTGTTGTGATTCCTCCAACTTTGTTTTTCTTTCTCAAATTGCTGCAAGTTTTTGGAGTCATTTATAGTTCCACACAGTTTTTTTCAATGTTTGTTCTATATCTGTGAAATATGTCACTGGTATTTTAATAGGGATTTCATTGTATCTATAAATTGCTTTGGGTAGTATGAACATTTTGATGATGTTAATTCTTCCAGTCCATGAGCATGGTACATGCTTCCATTTGTTTGTGTGTTCCTTAATTTCTTTCTTCAGTGTTGTGTAGTTTTCTGAGTACAGATCATTTACCTCCTGGGTTAGGACTAATGTTTTAGGACAGATGTTTTCCATGATTTCTGTTTCTTATGTTTCATTGTTGGTGTACAAAAATGCCTTTGCATTCTGAATATTTATTTTGTATCCCACAGTTTTACCAAATTCACTTATTAGGCCAAGTAGTTTTTTTTTTTTTTTTAGTCTATAGGACTTTCTATGTACACTATCATGTCATCTGCAAACAGTGATAGTTTTACTTCCTCCTTTCCAATTTAGATGCCTTTCATTTCTTTATCTTGTCTGATTGCTGTAGCTAGCACTTCCAATACTATGTTGAATGTAAGTGGTGAGAATGGACACCCTTATCTTGTTCCTGTTCTTAGTGTAAAAGCTTTCAGTTTTTGGTCATTCAGTATAATGTTGTCTGTAAGTTTCTCATGTATGGCCTTTATTATGTTGAGTTATGCGTCATTTACTCCCACTTAATTATTATTTAAATTGAAAATGTTTTAAATAATATATTCCTTTATACAGATATTCCATATCTTATTTAAACATTGTCCTAAACTTAGGAACTGATATTACTAACAATTTTTCTTTGTTACCTTTTATACTATACTGAAAATAGTTTTACATAAACCTTTGTACGTGTCTAATTATTTCTTTAAGATAAATTCCCAAAAATGTAATTACTAGGTTTTAAATATAAATATTTTTAAGCTTCTTGATACTTATTAAAAAATTTCTTTTCAGAACAATTATAACTTAATTATCTTCCAGTAATGGATAAGGTGTTAATCTTAATCAGATGTAGTACATTTGGAAAACTAATATTTTTTTTTGTTTTCTGTTATGTTATTTAGTCAGTACTATTTCCTATCCTGTTTCTTGTTATTAGGCCAGGCCAACATATCATTTCACTTTTTTTTGTAGCAACTAGGTTTAAATAATGGTTACATGACTTATGAAGGCAAGTTAGCCATTTTTGGGGTGGCTCAGTGGATTGAGTTCTGGCCTTTGAAACAAGGAGTCACCATTTCGATTCCTAGTCAGGGCATATGCTTAGGTTGTGGGCCAGGTCCCCAGTAGGGGGCACGTGAGAGGCAACCACACTCTGATGTTTCTCTATCTCTCTTTTTGCATCTTTTCCTATCTAAAAATAATTAAACAAAATATTTCGGGAAAAGAAGGCAAATTAGAATCTTTCCTGTGGCTGATGTAAATACACTAGGTGAAAATGCCTGTCTATTTTAAGTGGAGTTGTTAAAATTGAGACTCTGTATTTCATAATCAATACATCAGGAAGTCCCATGTATGATATGAAAAAATGTGTGACATACACAAAGAAAAGCACAGGTGTCACATGCAGTTTTGAAGACAATAAGAAATAAAAATCCAAGAAACAAAGGAAAAAGAATCAGTGTCATCAAGACAGTGGCCTTAGTTTCTTCAGTTGTCAAAATAATCCAATTGCATGAGAGTAACCTTTTCTAGTAAAAAGTTCAATGACATTTAAAGAAATATAATAATAGTCAGCATTCAACAAGCTGAGAGTCACAATGCCTGGCATCCAATATTATAAGTTACTCAAAGAAGCAAAAAAAAAAAAGACATTTAATGAAGAAAAAAACAAGTAAAATCAATACAGAAATGAAAAAAGATGATAAAATTTATAAATAGGGACATTAAATCAAGAATTATAATTATATTCCTAGAGTTAAGAATGCAAAGTGACACACAAAAAAGTAAAGTCGTAGAAATATTTTTAAAAATTTCAATTGAGTTTACAGGTATGAAAAATATAAGGTCTGAAAGAAAAATTCTTTTCTTACTGTTGTTCAAATACAGTTGTCTCCATTTTCCCACCACCACTTTCCCCTGTCCTATCCACTCCACCTCCCACCCTCAATCTTATCCTCCACCCCGTTGGCTTTGTCCATGGGTCCTTTATACATGTTCTTTGATGACCTTTCTCCTTCTTTCCCCCATTATTCTCCTCTATCCTTCCCTCTGTTTACTGTCAGTTTGTTCTTTGTTTCAGTGTCTCTGGTTATATTTTGCTTGCTTGTTTGTTTTGCTGATTAGATTCCACTTATAGGTGAGATCATATGGTATTTGCCTTTCACAGCCTGGCTTATTTCTCTTAGCATAATGCTTTCCAGTTCCATCCATGGTGTTGTGAAGGGTAGGAGCTTCTTATTTCTTCCGAATAAAGTGTCCATAAAGATTCAATTCTTTGTCTCTGTTAATTGGGTTTGGGAGAAATTCTTAAAATGGCATTAGACACTTCAGAATAGATTAGCCCTGGCTGGTATGGCTCAGTGAGATAAGTGCTGCCCTGTGAATCAAAGCGTTGCCAGTTTGATTTCCCGTCAGGGTACCTGCATGGGTTCTGGGACAGGTTCCTAGTAGGGGGCATGAGTAAGGCAACCACACATTGATATTTCTCTCCCTCTCTCTCTCCCTTCTCCTCTTTCTAAAAATAAATAAATAAAATGTTAAAAAAATAATAAAAGATGAGCGAACTTGAACGTAAAGGAATAGAAATGATAAAAAATGTGAAAAGTAGATGAAATGACATAGAACAATTTCAAATAACCTGATTTATATGTCATTAAAGTCACTGAAAAATAATATAAATTTTTTAAAGTAAAAAATAAAATTTGAATAAATAAACCATAATTTTATTAAATTTAATGACAGTTATTAACCCATAGATGAAAGAAGTTCAAATAATCCAAGCAAAATAAATTTGAACAAAAGTATATCAAGTCACATCCAAATTAATTTGTTTAACAAAATGTGCTAAAAAAACTTAAAAGTAGTAATTGAAAAAACACATATATACAAAAGAACAATGTAAGAATTACATTACACTTAAAGTTATTAAATAATTCAAAGGCTGTTATCTGACCACAAGAAATTTACATTGGAAACCTATATGCAAATATCCAGGAAATTCCTAAATATTTAGAGACCAAGGAGATACTTCTAAATAACATTTCTAAATAATCCATGAGCCAAAGAAGTAATAAAAGAGAGGATTAGAATAAATTTTGAATAGAATGATAATGAAGACATAGCATATCAAATTTTGTGTAGTGCTGCTAAAGCAATGTTGAGAGGAAAAATTATAGTACTACTATATACAGGTATTCCCCACTTTTCAAAAGTCTGTGTATCATTTTTTCACTTTAGGAAAGATCTACATTAGTCCCTGTTTTTGATAACTGAAATAAAGCCAAAGAGGATTTTCCCTGTTACAAAAAAAGGTAAAAAGTGAAATTAGCATTCAACATTTGTTTTGCAGAAAGCTGTTATACAGGTATTATGCTCCTGAAGCAGCAAGAGTGGACCTGTCAAACTCCTTCTCCAGGACTACACTCAGCATCAGGCTGCCATAGCTTTGAACAGCGTTTGTGAGCATCCTAGCTTTACCTTGATTTATTTTCCGCATTTCTGATTTTACTATATGTTAGTACTATTGTAGGTTTTATGTCTTATTTGGTATAATTTGGTAGGTTACTTAAGGGCTTTGAAAATGCTCAAAATTGCCTGGCTGGCGTAGTTCAGTGGATGGAGCGCGGGCTACAAACCAAAGCTTTGCAGGTTCGATTCCCAGTCAGGGCACATGCCTGGGTTGCAGGCCACGGCACCCAGGAACCGCACATTGATGATTTCCCCCCCTCCCTCTCTCTCTCTCTCTCTCTCTCTCTCTCTCTCTTCTCCCTCCCTTCCCTCTCTAAAAATAAATAAATCAAATCTTTAAAAAAAAGAAAATGCTCAAAATTTTCCCCATATAAATAAATAGCAATTGTTTCTTTTTTTTACACCATTTTCATTTACAAAAGGTTTTATAGGAATACTCTACTTTTGGATAGTGGGAAAAACCTGTATTTATATTAGTGTAGAAGAAAGTTTTCAAAGCTAGAGATAAAAAAACTAAAATAACAAAAGGAAACTAAACCTAAAATGATGTAGAAAAGACAAGAACAGAAAACAATGAAATAGAAAACACAAAACCAATAAATAAAATCAATAAAACCAATAACTGGTTATTTTAGAAGATTGATAAAATTGATAAAATTTTTGCAGGACTAATTACTTAAAAAAGGAAATTAAAAATTATCAATATCAGCAATGAGAGAAGGGATATCACTAAACAATCTAAATATAAAGATAATAAGTGAATATTATTTCAAAATTATTGTAAAAAGTTATAAAATTATGCAACTGCAGTTAAATAAGGTGAAGCTGACATATTCTTTAAAAGGCACAAAGATCATTCATGAAGAAATAAATAACATACATTGTACTATATCTATAGAAAAATTCAATTTTTTGTTTAAAACTATAACACACATATGCCTCAAAGTCAAGATGGGTTCACTCTGGAGTTCTACCACACATTTAATAAAATACCAATTCTAATAAACACCCTTCCTAAAAATTGAAGAGGATACTATGCTTCCAAACACTTTCTATGAAGCCAGCATTAACAATCAACTTCATTACAATAAAATATACAATAACTACAGATCATTATTCCCTCATAAACATTAATGCAAATATTCTTAAGATATTTTAGCAGATATAATCCAACAGTATATAAGGTCAATAATAAATCATGATCAATAGGGGGCTTTCCTAAGAATACAAGGCTCATTTGACATTCTGAAATCAATTAGTGTAATCCACCATATCAATAGGCTAAAGAAGAAACACATACAACTGTCTTAACGAGAAGAGAAAAAGACATTTGACAAAATTCAGCATGCATTCATGGTAAAAATTCTCAGAATATTAGAAACAGAAGAGAAGTTCATCTTGATAAAAGGCATCTGTAATCAAACATCTTACATCACACTTAATGGTGAAAGACTGTCTGCCTTCTTTCTAATATTGTAAAGCATGTAATATCTGCTCCCTCCACCCAATGTAACATACCAGAAGTCTTAGCCAGTGCCATAATGCAGGAAAAAGACATAAAAAGATACATATTTTAAATACAAAATAGAAACAAAGCAAAGTGGTTCAATAGTCCATCCTCCCAAATAAAACAGTGAGAAATGATTGTATTGAAAATCCACAAACCATAATCTTGGCTTTTCTCTTCTCTCAGGTGATGTACTGAGATTGTTTATAGTGGAAGGTATGTATCCAAATATCTGTGGCCTCTTCAACACAAATAGAGATGACTCAGCATCTCAATAGTTTCCTCACATAGTCTGAGCTGGTAATCAGGAAAAACACACTCTTGACAGTAAATTAAGTGAGTCATTTTGCACTGATTTGCATTTCAGCAAAGGAGAATTTACCAAGTTCATCTTGGTTTAGAATGCTTATAAGAATTACAATGTTTAATACTTTTAGACTGTGATAAACAAGATACTGAAAGGCCAGGACAACACAAAGAGATATGGCAAGTATCTGTGCAGAATGGGGTAATTTCATTCACATCCTGCAGTCAATATTCAGAGGGGTACAGAGTCTAGAACTTTTCTCATTTGTCATATCACCTCAAAATAAAAACTATTGGCCAAAAAGAGGGAAATAAAATTCTTCAAAAGAAAAGCTATTAAATTGGGCTCACCCTGGCCTGGTTGCTCAGTTGTTAGGGCATTGTCCCCATACACCAAGGTTGCAGGTTCCATCTCTGGTCTGGGCACATAAAAGAAGCAACCAATAAATGCATAAATAAGTGGAAAAACAAATTGAAATTTCTCTCTCTCTCCTTTCCTCCTTCCCTTCTTCCTTCCTTCCCTCTCTTTTTCTCTCTCTCCCCTCCCTTCCTCTCTCTCTCTAAAATGAATCAATAAAAAATAAATAAATAAATCAGTAAGTAAGTAAATAAATAAATAATAAACACGGCTCAATTTTAGCTGTACTATCAAATAACTGTATGTCCTATGCAGGTAATTTTCTGTTTTTGGGCCTTGGTTCCCTCATCCTCAAAATGAAAAGGTATAAATATTTAGTCTCTAAATGTCTTCCCATATATTATAACATTCTATATATGATTAATGAAAAGGACTTAAGTGTGTGCTACTAATTCTCTCCATCTAGCTAACTCCAAACAAATACAATACTTGTCCAGAACCAAAGCTGAGGACTTCTGGCCAAGATGGAGGCATAGGTAAACACACTGTGCCTCCTTACACAACCAAAAGAAGGACAACAACAAATTTAAAAGCAAAAATCAATGAGAACTGACAGAAAATCAAACTGTATGGAAGTCTAACAAACAAGGAGTTAAAGAATAAATATTCATCCAGACCAGTAGGAGGGGAGGACACAGGCAACCAGGCAAAGAGGACTTACAGCAAGGCAGCAACTGGAGGACCAGGGTGGGCAAGGCTGCGGCTGGCAGGTAAGGAGACAGCTGGCAAACCCAGCAAGGTGATAGATTGTTGACAGGGCAGTCCCACATTTGCGTGCACATAACCTGGGAAGAACAACTATGGAGCCAGACAGACCTTGCAACCCAGGGTTCCAGCATGGGGAAATAAAGCCTCAAACCTGTGATTGAAAACACCTGTGGGGATTGAGGTGGCAGGAGGAGAAACTCCCAGCCTCATAGGAGACTTCATTGGAGACACCAACAGGGTCCTAGAATGTATACAAACCCACCCACCTGGGAATAAGCACCAGAAGGGTCCAATTTGATTGTAGGTAGCTGAGGAAGTGACTGAAAACCAGCAGACAGCTGAGCAAGTGACATTATTCCCTCTTGAACCCCTCCCCCACATGCAGCATCACAATGCAGTGACAGGAGTTGCCCTGCCATTTACTAATGGGCATGCTGAGACAAAAAAAAGAAAGAAAAAATGGCCCAAATGAACGATCAGGACCTTTTTCTGGACCTTTGATCTCAAAGGTCCAGAAAAAATACAACTAAGTGACAAAGAGAGCTCCAACCTATCAGATGCACAGTTCAAAACACTGGTAATTAGGATGCTCACAGACTTGGTTGATTATGGTCACAAATTACATGAAAATATGAAGGCTATGCTAAGTGAGGTGAAGGAACATGTACAGGGAACCAACAGTGATGGGAAGGAAACCGGGACTCAAATCAATGGTGTGGACCAGAATGAAGGAAAAAGCATTTGACTAAACAGAATGAAGAAACAAGAATTGCAAAAAATGAGAAGAGGCTTAGGAACCTCCAGGAGATCTTTAAACATTCCAACATCCAAATCATAGGAGTACCAAAAGGAGAAGAGGAAGAGCAAGAATTGAAAACTTATTTGAAAAAATCATGAAGGATAACTTTGCCTATCTGGCAAAGGAAATAGACTTCCAGAAAATCCAGGGAGCTCAGAGAGTCCCAAAGAAGTTGGACCCAAGGAGGACCACACCAAGGTACATCATAATTACATTAGCCAACATTAAAGAGAAGGAGAGAATCTTAAAAGCAGCAAGAGAAAAGGAGACAGTTACCTACAAAGGAGTGCCCATAAGATCATCATCTGATTTCTCAAAAGAAACCTTGCAGGCAAGGAGAGGCTGGAAAGTAATATTGGAAGTCATGAAAGGCAAGGACCTATATCCAAGATGACTGTATCAAGCAAAGCTATCATTTAGAATGGAAGAGCAGATAAAGTGCTTCCCAGATAAGGTCAAGTTCAAGGAGTTCATCATCACCAAGCCCTTATTATATGAAATGTTAAAGGGACTTATCTAAGAAAAAGAAGATAAAAAATATGAACAGTAAAATGACAACAAACTCACAGTTATTAACCACCAGACCTAAAACAAAAACAAAGTGAACAACTAGAACAGGAATGGAATCACAGAAATGGAGATCACATGGAGGGTTATCAGCAGGAGAGTGGGTGGGGAAAGAGGGGGAAAAAGGTATAGAGAATAAGTACCATAAAGGGTAGGTAGAAGATAGACAGGAGGAGGTTAAGAATAGTATAGGAAATGTAGAACCCAAAGAACTTGTATATATGACCCATGGACCTGAACTAAAGTGGGGAAATGCAGGTGCGAGGGGGTGTGCAGGGTGGAGGGGAATAAAGGGAGGGAAATGGGACAACTATAATAGCATAATGGATAAAATATATTTAAAAAATCAGGCTGTCTGATACAACTAAAAAAAAAAGTCAAACTGAAACAGTGTGCAGCCAAGAAAGGTGCCCCAAATAGGGATTTTGAATAGGATCCAGAACTCAAGGTGTCTAGGAAATATTAGAAAGACATATAAGATGTCTTCACCCCTTCCCCTGCAATAGGTGTGAGTTGGGGGAAGGGACACATGGAGCAAGAACATGCAGAGCTCTTTTGTACAGTCACAGCTTTGCAGCTCATCCATGGAATGGTCATTTAGCATATCTATAGCCTTTAACTGGTTACATAGATATGTTGAATAGCTGTGGCCGTGCTTTGAGCCAGGGGGATGGAAAGGACTTCCACCCAAGAAGGAACGGGGCAGTGGGGCAGGTCCCCCGGGTTACAGAGCCTGCGTGAGAGCTTGGACAAGATTGGCTCCATGATATGGGGTCACACCAGCCCATACTCATGATGGCAGCTCAGTAAACTTGGAATAATACAGGAATGCTGGCAGGCATAACCAATTGTAGGAGGAGTCGGAAATGGGGGTACAGAGGAAGGTTGGAGCAGGGATTTAAACCCGGACACAACAGCCATTGGTGGGAGAACCACATGACTTTGACAGAGTGGGGACCCCTGCAGCTTTGGTAGAAGAGGATCACGCAGCTTTGGGGTGCTCCCTTTGGCCACATGGCCTGGGAAGCAGGAAAGAATTTACCTGGAAGAAGGGTGAAAGAACTCTTGCCAGTAGGCAATGAGAAGGTGCCACATGACTTTGGATTAATTAGAGATTCTGCCTGGATAGCAACACAGCTGATGGTACCAGTAGCCTGAATCACAGATGTTTGCTTCTTTTCCTGAGATACGGTACACCAAATTAGGACAGGGGAAAAGGAAGCACTGTGGGTATCTGTGGGTATCCAAAAGGATTTTGATATCTTAATGAAGCCATTGGGTCACTAATTTAAGTCTGTATAGCTTTAAATAAACACTTCCTTTCCTTTTCACAAATCTCTGGCATTGAGAGACGTCCTACCTAAGGCAGAGGGCAATAGAACCTAGTGGGGGTTCCTTTCGGTAATTGTATATCGTGCCCCGCTTGGCCCCTGTGTATTCTGTAACAAAACTATAAAGGAATCTTCTTCATGGTTTAAATAGCCTATCACTCCCAGCTTCTGCCTAAGGGAAAACACCTCACTGTAGACACAACCACAAATAAAATTGTATGCTGTCATCACAACTCAGAGTCAATCATATAGAAGTGTTTGATGAGTAGCCACCTTGACTCCTGCCATATTCCTTTCTATCTTTATTCTATATTTCCAAAATCTGCTATATGAAAAAGAAATATGTACTTAGCAGTTCAGAAATGTCAGTGTACAAAATACGAATCTTCAGAGATTTTATTCAAGATTTCACTAAGCCAAGGCCCACCTCAGTATGATCTGAAGATCAGAGAAAACTTTGGCAATTTTAAAGATCCAATCATTCTGATCCATTCTTCATAAATAATGTTTTAACCTACTTTTCATTTGTCTAAATTTTCCATAAAATTGGGAAATAGAAAAGATATATCACTTTTACATAGATAACATATTATTCTGCTTTCTGAAGCAGCAATGTTTTTTTCTTACAAAACCAAAACAAACAAACAAACATGTGAGGAGAGGGTGTTTCCAAATTTTTAACATGTTGAAAACAACAAGGGTGTTTAGAAACAGTGTTAGACTGAGCCACATCTCAATAATAAGGAGAAGAAAGCCAGTAATCTGAATCTCTTTACCAGATCACCAGACAATTAAATGTACAGGAAGGACAAGGAGACAGTGCTTACCTTAGTGAAACTACTTTCCACACTGAAGAAGTAGAAGGTTATTAACCATTATGACACTAGTTATAGCCAATTGATCATTTTCCTGGTATCTTTTCATGTAGCAATGAGGATGTGTGTAGCAAGAAATAATATAACACAAGTAAATAAAATTAAATATTAAAGGGAAATTAGAAAAAATCTAAATTAGACACAGGATAGTAAAGAAATATAACTGACAGAGATATTCTAAATTAAAACAAAATAAGCTGACAAACAAAATACTTGTAGAAACAGAGACATGGATACATGGAACAGACTGACAACTGTCAGAGAGGAGGGGAGGGGGAGACTGGATGAAAAAAGGTGAAGGGACTAGCCAAAGAACATGTACACATGACCTATATACACAGACAATAGTGTGGTGATGGCCAGATGGGAGGGGTGTGAAGAAGGTAAGAGGGGGCAAGTGTGCAGTAGAAAAAATAAGAATTAAGTAAAACTAAACAAAAGACAATTAAAAATGTATAGCTGACATGAAAAAAGCAATGAAGTCACACTTCCACCTCATTAAGAACTACATTTGGTGTATTTTGTTCAGATTAGGTTTTAATAGAAACAAAGCCTTGTGAATCTCTAAACTTTCCAAACTGTTATTTTGTTTATTTGTAAAGTGACTTCAGAATTACTATAAGCACATTCTGAAACCAGGCCAGTTCCAGTAAACTTATCTCTATGTATTTTAAAAAATGAATTAATGAATGAGTAAGTGAATGAGTGAATAAATAAAATATAAAAACAAATTAAATTTTGTCCTAAGCTTAAATTTGCAGAAGAGTTGTCTGTTTTCTGTGCGATGTCATTCTCATGTCAAGGGGTCAGAACATATTTCATCCTGAGCTTGACATGTAGCAAATGGAAGACTGTGGTCAGTTATAATGTCAAGACCTTTTATCCTGCTCTACCAGCTCCTAGCATTGCAGAAATCATGACAAATATCTGTTTCTATATCTTCTCCTTGACACCAGTTCCCATGTTCTCAAGCTGTTGAGGCAGATGTTGAAACATAGAGGTAGTGATTGCTTCCTTGGGTGGCCAGCTCTCTCCAGGACCTAAGCAATTGTAAGGCAGCCTGGGACTAGCGAACTAAAGCCATCCATCAGGCTTGTTGCACCACACTGAGTAAGTGTTTCTGCTGACAACAGTGAGAATTGAGCTCTCACAAGGGGAATGGGAATGCAAGAATTGAAGTTGTAAAATTAGGAACTATTTCAGGAAACAGACTGGTAAGGTGGTGAACCATTATTCTATCAGAATTTAAAGACACTCTTAGGCTTTACCTAGAGACACAGTCTTATTTGTCAGGGAATATATTGGTAGCCCATAAGATCACAGGGGAAAAAGTTAAAAGTTTTTACTGTTTTAGGCACACATGAAAGAACGAAGTAAGCTGTCTTTGTTACCTCCCAGTACCAAGCAGGCCAGCTTTAATGATCAAAAGTAGTTAATATTTAGTCTACAATCCCAGGTGTCCCAACCTCTCCATTTGTCACCCTTTTTCACTTTATGATGAGGCAAAATATGTCACTGGGACCAAGCCTGTGATCTCTCCATTTCCCAACCCAGTTGGTGTCTCTACATTTATTATTTCATTATTAGAAGAATAAATATGATAATCCTGGTAAACTGATGAACTCAAATCATTGTGGAGGCTTAGTCAAATGTACTGGATTATGCCTTCCCTATCCCCCAGATGCTAAATCAGTTGTACTTCTCCACTTCTGTACTTGTCTTTCAGGTTTCCAGGAAAACTTCATCTCTAGCATGGTTATGACTATAATATCCTTCATATATACTCCATTCAAACCTAATTCTGAAGGCACTTCATCAAACAAACTTAAGTTGTTTATGAAATATGTTGTTACTTGAGAAACAGAATTAACAGACTACCGTATCAAAAATATCTCATGACCCTGGTAGTGATACCTCATTCATTCATTAATAAAAATTCATTGAGTGACTTCTCTGGAAGGGGTGTGTGTGTGTGTGTGTGTGTGTGTGTGTGTGACCTATTGCTAGCAATACAATATACTGAGAAGAAAGACAAGAAAAATGAATGTTTCAACTGTGTCAAATGTGCCCCAATAGAGACAAGTACAGAATGCTGTAGTAACACAAGGAAGAGACATGTAGCATTAGAACATGAGTAAGAAAGCAAGCAACTTAGTGGAAAGTGTAACCTAGAGATACTAAATATCAGATTATCTTGCTTAAGAATTCAACAAAGGCCAGCCCTGAAAGAAATAATGGTATCCATAACCATTCATTTCAGACTGCTATGTTTCTGCATAGGTTTTATAGCCTAGGTCAGTTTCCCAATAGAACTGTTCCCAAATATAGAAATAGTCACTATCTTCACTGTCCAATATGATAACCACTTGCCACATGTGGATATGTGAGCCCTTAAAATATGGCTACTGCCATTGAGGAACAGGATTTCTGATTTTTTCTTACTTTTAACTAATGTAAATGTAAATTGTCACATGTAGTTACTGGTGACCATATTGCACAGCACAGGTCTAGATAGTGTGTGTGGTAAATAGTGAAAATGAATGTTATATGAGCCCTTAACTGGCAATTATTACATCAGCTAAAGCTAAATCATTCATTTCTGTTCTTACTGCCACAACAAAATTCAGAGTCCTTACCATGTTAACACTTAAACTTCTGAGTTTATTGAATTGATCATTCAATCATCATTTTCTTCTATCCCCAACCTATGATATCACTACCAGATTACTTTATAAAGTGGGAAGTTATATAGAAAATGGGAGACCACTGAACGGTTATAAATGTGTAAAAAGAATGATAAAAATTCAAAATCTTTATTGGATTCAAAGTCTACTTAATTTAATTCCAACCTACTTTTTCAACATTATATCACTCATACATCCTAACCTCAAACTTAATGGCAACTGTCACCATTCTTCAAATATGCCCAGCATTTTACTGTTCCTATGTATTTGTTTAAGTCATCCACTTTTGCTGGAATGTTCTTTCTTTATCATCTCTGACTTTTGAATCCTCCAAGACAAACATAAATGCCACCTTCTCCAATTAGACCTTCCCAGATTTTCCTCATCCAGCTGAAATTAATTTATTACTAACTAATCTGTTCTATACACCCTATAGGATTACAAACACAACCAATAACCAATAGTTCAAGTGTCTGTCCAGAAATATATAGATGTGAACATTGATCTCCTGAAGCCTATGTATGTACCTCATGCTATAAACCTCTAAATTAAGCTTTTTTTAGTTCATATATTGAATTTGACTGGTTTAAAAAAACATTTTGGAGGCCTATTTCTATAATGCATCACATATATTTAAATAGGTTTCATAGTCAAATAAATTTAAGCAACCCTTCATGAAAAAAAAAAACTCTGAAAGTTGCAATGTGTAAGACTACAAGGTTTCTCAGAACTTTAACAAATTCATGAAATTGATTTAATCCAGACATTTTAAAACTTGAGTAACTATGGAGTTTTAATTTTTACAGGCTATTAACATTTTATGGCACAATATGGTATTATGGGATGCAGTTTAGGAAACACATTCATTAATAAATGGAAACTCATTTGAAAATATTTCTGAAGATTGACATTTAGGCTTAGAGTTACTATTTTAAGCATTACTATATTACATTAACTTGTTGGAAATACTTGCAAGATGGAGCAATTACTGCGTATGTACTCTGGCTCATGTTCTGTGCTAAAAGTTAAGGGAGGGACAGAATACGATGAATTGGAAATACAGAGAAAAATAAGATATGGACAAAGCCTGCCAAAATATTGATCCCTCTAAATTCTGGATGCCTACAAATGACCCTGTTAGTTTTCCAAAAACAATGAATTACTGGAAAATATAACACACTGCAATTAAATGTTGGGAAGAAAATACAGATTGGTGGCTCAATACAGTGTTGTGTTGTTCTTTGTGGTGGTTGTTATTCTCTAAAAATGTTCTTAGTGTGATTATATGGTTCAATGGACATAACTGGGGGGGGCGGGTTGGAAGAATTGATAATGTAGTATTATGAAAACAAAAGGGGATAGTGACGTGGCATAAAGAAGAGCAAGGATGAGGCTATGGCTGTTGGATTGAGTGCTGGCCTGTGAACTAAACCGTCTCTGGTTTGATTCCCAGTCAGGGCACATACCTGGGTTGTTGGCCAGGTCCCCATTAGGGGACACGTGAGAGGCAACCACACAATGTTGTTTCTCTCTTCTCTTTCTCTCTCACTTTCCTTCTCTCTAAAAATAAATAAAAATATTTTTAAAAAGAGCAAGGATGAGATAATCATACCCCTGAGAATTACAAAGCCTCAGTGTGTGTACAGCATCTAATGGCTCTGAAATGTCATTATTTTCTGGTAACCACACCACCTGGAATTGTCTAATTGCTATTCTCCAAGTATCAAGGCAAAAAGAAAAAAAAAACAGTGTTCAAAAGACAAATAAGTTGGCAGGGATGTCTGGAAAGCATGATGGTTCTGCTTGAACAGCAGTCAGAACTGAGCCATGTAATTTGGAAAGAAAGCCTCATTATTGAATAAACACAATAAATGGTTTATTTATTGTTCCAATGTTTCATACCTTTTATTTATTTTGGAAGGGGAGCATAAGAGCAGAATCATAGGGAGCAATTAGCACTGCTAGCAAAATAAAATGCAACAATCCTGAGAATGGCTTGTAAGGAAGGGTATGGCTGCATTTCTGTATAGCAATTAATTTGAAATTTCATCCAAAGGCAATGGGGAATCAGTCAGGTGAGAGTAACTAATCAGTAACATCCAGCCACCTCTTGGACATTGTTCATTTCATTATTTTTTTATCTATAAATTTTTTAATTTTATTTTTAAAATAATTTATGTATTTATTTTTTTAGAGAGGGGGGAAGGGAAGGAGAAAGAAAGGAGCGAAACATCAATGTGTGGTTGCTTTTCATGCCTCCCACAACTGGGGACCTGGCCCATCACCCAGGCATGTGCCCTGACTGGGAATCGAACCAGTGACCCTTTGGTTCACAGCCTGCACTCAATCCACTGAGCTACACCAGCCAGGGACATAACTTTTTTTATTGTTGTTAAAGTACAGTTATCTCCATTTTGCCCCCACCCCTCTCCCAGCCCCACCCAACCTGGCCTCTCACCATTGAATTTACTCCCCTTTGACTCGTCCATGTGTCCTTTATATGTGTTCCTTCATGACCCTTCCCATATTTTCCCCCATTATTCCTCTCATTCTTTCCCTCTGGTTACTGTCAGTTTGTTCTTTATTTCAATGTCTCTGGTTACATTTTTCTTGCTGGTTTGTTTTGTTCATTAGGCTCTACTTATAAGTGAGATCATATGGTATTTGTCTTTTCACCACCTGGCTTATTTCACTTAGCATAATGTTCTCCAGACCCATCCATGCTGTTGTGACGAGTAGGAGCTCCTTCTTTCTTTCTGCCTGTGTACTATTCCATTCTGTAAATGTGCAACAGTTTTTTGATCCATTCACTTGCTGATGGGCACTTAGGTTGCTTCCAGTTGTGGCTATTATAGAGAAAAGGGAACACTAGTACATTGTAGGAATGCAGGATGGTGTAGCCACTGTGGAAAACAGTTTAGAATTTCCTCAGAAAACTGAAAAAGAAACTGCCTTTTGACCTGCCAATTCCACTGCTGGTATTATATTCTAAGAACCCTGAAGCACCAATTCAAAGAACCCATGCACCCCAATGTTCATAGCTGCACAATTTACAATAGCCAAGTGCTGGACATTGTTCATTTTAAAGGATACATTGAGTTTATATTACCAGAAATTTTTCTTTGGTCCAAATTTCTCTAGCTATAAAATATAAACAAGTCTTCATGCAGAAATAGCAACAAAAACAACAATTTCTACAGAAATTAGTAAGGATTAAAACATTTTTAGACAAAGTAAAGGCTCAAAAACATTTTATTGATGGCATTTTATTTTAGAAACACAATCATTTACCTTTTTCTCATGTATGTGTTGGCCAAGCAAATAAAGCAGCCTTGGGTTCCATAAAACTAGGATGGCACTTATGTTACTAAAAACAGAGCATGTGGTTTTGGAACCAACAACTATGTATTATAATTTACTAGAGATTAATTGTTACTTAGGTTATTAGTCCATCAATTTGTTTTATTTCAAAACTTTTTAAATTTTATTTTAATTGTTCAAGTATAATTTTCTATCTTTTACTCCCATCCCACCCCACCCACCCAGCCCTCTCTCCCATTTCCACTCACCCCTAGTTTTTGTCCATGTGTCCTTTATACTTGTTCCTGTAAACACTCCCCCCCCACTTTTTTTTTTGTTTTCTTGAAGACATTTGGGCAACTTGTAAAAAAGCTGTCCTTCCTGGGACACAGAGATATCTGATGAGTGTTGAGACTTTCAAAGTGAAGATAAAAGGAATGGTGCATGATAAAAGTAGCTAAACTATCCTATGGATTTGACATAACATTAAAATTTGACAATGTCTAAAGAAAATATGCACATTTTGAGGGATAAGAAACTATTTCAGTTACAATGCCAATTCACTTACATCTCTATGTATATAAATTAATACTTCATGGAATCCCATAATATTATAATATATAGATAACAATTTGAGAGCTTTTAAGGTTAAATCAAGACTAGGAAGTCTTTAGAATAACAAACCAAATATAGCGCAGTTTTAACATTACCATTTAGATTATATGAGGAATTTCAATAATGCTCTAAAGCCATTTCACAGACTTCTCTTTCAGATTCCATCTTTGAAGAGAACTTCAGCAATGCCATAACTGTTACCTAAGATTACACTTAAAAACTTACAAAAATATGGCTGTATTTACTTTTTCTCTAAAGGAGCTTAGATTTTGTCATAATAGCAAGGTAATGTAATTAAATTAATCTTAGGTTTTAAAATTTCTTATAATTACACAGGACTGGTTTAGCATAAATCTTAGCACCCAGTATACTACAATAGAAGATGACTGACCTTCTCATAGTTTCCATAGAACTAATATCAAAGAATTGATAAATAGAGTTTATCTATTTTTAATGAACTTCTGATTCTAACAGGCTATTGAAAACTATAAAACTAGATTATAAATTTAATGATTAAAAGAGAAAACATGGTATCATTTCCTTCAGAGCAACAGATCCCAGGACATTTAACACTATTTGGAGATATTTTTGGTTGTCACAACTAGAAGTTGGTGGGGTTTGTCATGGGCATATAAGAGTTATAACCAGCCCTGGCTGGTGTAGCTCAGTGGATTGAGTGCGGGTCTGCGAACCAAAAGGTTGCTGGTTCAATTCCCAGTCAGGGCACATGCCCAGGTTGTGGGCCAGATCCCCAGTAGGGGATGTGTGAGACACAGCCACACATTGATGTTTCTCTCCCTCTCTCCTTCCCTTCCCCTCTCTATAAAACTAAAAATAAACAGAATTTAAAAAAAAGAATTAGAACCGAGGATACTGCCAAACATCTTATAATGCATACTGTAGTATAGTCCTCCCTTAATGATGCCCATCACCAAAAGCTATGTAGCCAAAAATATAAAAAATGATTAGGTTCAAAAGCCTGGTTTAGAGGTTTTTTTAGTCTGTTTACTTTTTCATAACTAATGGTATATTTGAAGTACTGTAATTTGGTTGGTATGCATTTTTATAATGAAGACAATAATATAAAATGGTGGCAAAAATTCACTTAAAAACTCATAAAAGGTTTGCAAAATTGTTTTGTCTTTTATTGGACATATGACTATGATTAGGTTATGGAACCTCTGCATGTCTTAGTTACACCTTTAAAAATAACTTTTCTGAGAGTTAAGAAATGATAAATGTGAAAAGATTTGGCATAGTGTTTGACATATATAAAACATTCAATGCATGCTGCAAATAACTGAACTAAATATTAATTAATTTATTTCTAAAACAAGCACTATTCTATTTAAAGGTTATGTCATACATGCTGAAAAATAAAGCACTTTTGTCTATTTAATGCTAATTTATTTGACACCTTAGGAGAGACCTTTGAAGATACATAATGGTGATCTAGCAAAGTCAAATGTTTTCAGTGCTTTCTAAGTGGTCATTAGTTATAGGAACTGTGACATTTTTAAATTAACATTGAAGAAAATGCCTCTTTTCATAATAGGAAGCTGTCTATACACAGACCACAATTCAAACAAAAGAATTCAAACATATTTTTGCCATCATCTATAATGTAAGAAGATAAGTAAGCGAAAGAACAAGACATCATTTGATACATGGGTTCATTTGTGGTTTGAAAACAAGTTGTGTAGGAACAAATCACAAGTGGAACAGTCTCAGGTAGAGATACTATTTTTACATTATTATATAGGTTTCAGGTGTACAATTCTATAATACATCATATGTATATTGCATTGTGTTTTTACCAAACAAAGTCAAGTCCCCTTCCATCTCCGCTTATCCATCCTTTACCTCCCCTCAACCTCTTTCTTTCTGGCTATCCCCATTCTGTTGTTAATGCATATGAGTTTTTTTCTTTGCTTAGTCCCTTCACATTTTTCAGACAGAGATGCTTTTAGTAAAATAAAGAGTGCCTGAGGTTTGTCATCATAATCACACGTAATTCATTGACATAAGATTATAGCAGAAATTGATCAATAACTGTGGGTGAATTCATTATGGTAGTATTCTTTAAACAGCAGATCAAACTCTTTTTCCAGTTGTATTGCCTACCCTTCCATTTTTATGTCTTTGTGTTAAGGAACTCTGCATCTTCAGTGCAAGTGTTCTGGGCTTCCTATTCATCACTAAGCTACAGGTTCCATAAATATTTCATTTGCAAAGCATTTTCCCACTATCACGTAAACAACACCTTGGGTAACTGTGGCCTGTGTTTTCTACTTTGTTTTTGGGTAATATCACTAATATACCTTCTCAAGTAATAAAAAAAAAACTAAATCAGCCAGGCAGCCTGATAAATTTTCATACAATAGAGTGATATTTATAATTCCATTACTTGAGTCAAATAGCTATGTTTTTCTTTGAACCTCATTTAAAAGGAGATATGCCATTCCAGCTTTGTTAGGGAGTGATATGATGACACAAATTTTTCTAGAAAGTATCTTCACAGAAAATTATTTTCTATCCTCAATCTGCCCTTCTTTATTTAAGAGACATCTATGTGATAGAAAACTCCAAAACATATTGAGAGAAAAAGAAAAGCAACGTCAACAATTCTTTGATTATTAAAACAGAACATGTTTTAACAAAACTTCAACTACATGGGGTAAAAGTCACTGATCATAATATTTCCTCTTCAGTTTAAACCCTCATGATTATAAAATAATTGGTTACCTGGAATTACCCAAACTGTACTAGATCCACATTTGTACCATAGGAATTGATGGCTATGTATATTTTGTGATTAATCTTGATCATCTCTTTAATTTCAGAAAATGTTAGACCATTATATTGATAATGCCAACCCAAATAAAATTTTTGGGGGAAACTTATTAATAGGAGCAGTTATGTATAACTCAGGCATTGGAGAAAATATTCAAGCCCCACTGACCCAAAATATTATTTTTGTGTTTGCTTTTACAACTACCTGATGTCAAAAACACTTTATTATTTTATTTTCCAATCCATTTTGAGGTGATCTTGTAGATGTGGACATATTGATCTATGGCAGCTTTGTGATCAATATCTTGATTATTTTAAGTGATATAGCTAAGATTTTGAAGAGATACCAGAATAAATGATAGAAATAATATTTTCTAGTGCTCTTTCTCTCTCTTCAGGCCATATGCTCTCTCATTTTTAAGAGCAAATTGCTTTACATGAAAGCACTGCCTGCAATTACAGCTTAGAAAATGACAGCATTGTATGCTCCTTTGACATGCTGCTAAACTACCATGTGTTATTATTTTCTAATCAGCGAATAAATGGGAAATTTCTATGCATCAATGATTTTTAGTTGAGAAAGAACACACCTAAAAATACAGCTTGTGCCAATGTGTAAATTTTAGCAATCTCTGAATCAAAAGAATAGTGACAGGAATGACTGGAGGATAAAAGAGAATAATTAAAGTTATTTCAGGCATATATATTATATAAATCAAATTATTTGGTATAAGTTTTGAAATGAAGTTTGAAAACCTAAACTGGGCTTTATAGTAAGTAGCTGCACTTGTATGCAATATTATTTTTTTCTATTTTAATGTCTAATCTACTGGGAAAGTAAAAGCAGTACATAAATACGCTTTATATATTCAATGGATGATTGATCACATCTGATTCAAACCTAGCTCAAGGAGAATTTTCCTGTGGTCATTTAACATGTGGCACTGGAATGTGAACAGTATAAAAGAGGGAAGAGGTTTACTTTTTCCTGGAAGTTGCAGGGATATTCATACAACAGATGGGAAGTGTTTATTTTTAAAATCAAAGAATTTTATTTTCAACCAATGATATATGAATTAACTTTATACATTTCCTGCTATGAGCAATTAGTATTTTGGCATGATCACACTCCAGTTATTAAAATATATAACAAACTTTATTTAATTTTTTATTGATTGAAAATTGCACTAGAATATATTTTCAGTCATTTAAGAATGGTTAATTTTATAGGTAATGTAAAACCAGAGCTATTAGAGTCCAGTAATAGTACAAAATTATGAAAAAGGTCAGTTTGTGTAAATTGTGTAAAGATTGTGTAATTTGATCAGAGGATCAGCCCATGTAGCTAAGTGTTGCAGAAACCAGGAACTATTTAAATTCTTACAACAGAGATACAAAGCCATGATTAGGAAGAAATGAAAGAACCAAGAAAGAAAGAGAGAGAGAGGGGAAAGAAGGAAGGAAGGAAGGAAGGAAGGAAGGAAGGAAGGAAGGAAGGAAGGAAGGAAGGAAATGAGTTCAGGAATCAAAATGTTATGATCAAGAGAATATCTAGGATGGTTTATGACCATATCAAAACCAGGCCTAATACACTGAAAATTTCTGTTTAATGCATGTATCATGATGCCCTATTTGGAATAACTTATTTTATTGTTGGTTAGTTACAGTTGTCCCAATTTTTCCTCCCCCTGGTGCTCTCCCTGCCCCTTCCAGCCCCTGCTCCCACAGACAAATCCATCCCATTGTCCTTGTCCATGGGTCAGTTGTAGATGTTCCTTGACTTGACCCTTCTTTCCTCTTTGTCTCCCTCTCCACTCCCTCTGGTCACTGTCACTGTGTTCTTCTTTTCAATGTCTCTGGTTCTTTTTTGTTCATTTGTCTGTTTTGTTGATTAGGTCCCACTTATAGGTGAGATCATATGGTATTTGTCTTTCACTGCCTGGCTTATTTCACTTACCATAACACTCTCCAATTCCATCTATTCTGTCATGAAGGGTGGGAGTTTGTTCTTTCTTCCTGCTGAATAGTTTTCCATTGTGTAAATGTACCATAGTTTTTGGACCCATTTATTTATTGATGGGCACTTAGGCTGTTTATAGCACTTGGCTATTGTAAATAACACTGCTATGAACATTGTGGTGCACAGCTTCTTTTGAATTGGTGTTTCAGGATTCTTAGGGTATAAGCCCAGCAGTGGAATCACAGGATCAAAAGGCAGCTCAATTTTTAGTTTTTTGAAGAAATTTAACACTTTTTTCCACAGTGGCTGCACCAGTCTGCATTCCCGCCAACAGTGTACTAAGGATCATTTCTCTCCACATCCTCACCAGCACTTGTCGTTTGTTGATTTGTTAATGATGGCCATTCTGACCAGTGTGAAGTGGTATCTCATTGTGGTTTTGATATGCATCTCTCTGATGGCTAGTGATGTTGATAATTTTTTCAGTTGTCTGTGGGTCTTCTGTATGTCTTCCTTGGAGAAATATCTGCTCAGGCCTTTGCCCAATTTTTAATAGGATTGTTTATCTTCCTGGTATTAAGTTGTGTGAGATCTTTATAGATTTTGGAGATCAAACCCTTGTCCAAGGTACATTAGCAAATATGTTTTCCCATATGGTTGGTTCCTTTTTCATTTTGTTGATGTTTTCTTTAGCCATGCAGAAGCTTTTTAATTTGATGTATTCCCATTTGTTTATCCTTTCCTTTATATCACTTGCCCAGTGAAAATAATGTTGCATGGTATACCTGAAATTTTTCTGCCTATGTTCTCATCTAGGACTTTTATGGTGTCATGACTTATATTTAAATCTTTTATCCATGTTGAGTTTATTTTTGTGTATGGTGTAAGTTGATGGTCTAGTTTTAATTTTTTCCATGTACCTGTCCAGATCTCTCAACACCATTTGTTGAAGAGGCTATTTTTACACCATTTTATGCTTCTGCCCTATTTGTCAAATATTAATTGACCATAGAGACTTGGTTTATTTCTGGGATCTCTATTCTGTTCCCTTGATCTATGTGTCTGTTCTTATGCCAGTACCAGACTGTTTTGATTACAGTGGCCTTGTAGTATAGTTTGATATCAGGTATTGTGATCCCTGTTACTTTGTTTTTCTTTCTCAAAATTGCTAAGGCTATTCAGGATCATTTATGGTCCCTTATAAATTTTTAAAATATTTGTTTTATATGTCTCATGGAAAGTCTAAAGAATTTTGTTTTTGTCAAATCTCACTAGGTAGCACCTGTACACTTGGTACTCATGAATGAGGTCTTCTCATTCTTATCCCTCTTACCTTGGTAGCAGCGAACTCTGTCTTTCATCTGCAGAAGGTCTTTTATAAGAGCAGTTTTTAAGCCCCTTCTCTATTTGCTGATTACTTTTGGTATTACC
The DNA here is from genome assembly GCA_004024845.1 of Tonatia bakeri. Taxonomy (NCBI): domain Eukaryota; kingdom Metazoa; phylum Chordata; class Mammalia; order Chiroptera; family Phyllostomidae; genus Tonatia; species Tonatia bakeri. The sequence continues at coordinate 57,550 of PVIA01008060.1, forward strand.
CCTCATCCAGGGACAGAGAATAGTTGCCTGCGAATAGTTGTGTGGGCTGGAGAGAGAGTTTCCTACACTTTCTCAAGAGGCAGATGGGATTTCCCTATACCCTCCTTCCAAAAGGTGGGGTTTTGCTTGAACCCTGTGTCACAAAGTTTGTGAGTCTACCTCTCACTCAGAAGAATTGGATCTTTGCCTGAGTGCTGGGGGTAAGACAGTTTGCTTTTCCTCCCCCAATGGCTTAAAGCAATTTCTTCATATAAAAGTATTCAAGGGAGAGTATGGGACTTTATAGTGGTCTCACAATGAAACCTGTATTTCTGGGCCCCTGTATCAAAAGTTACTCTGTCTCATTTTCTGTCCTGCCCAAAAACTTTCTTGTGAGTAATCAGTGAAGGCCCATGTAAATGACTATAAAGTCAAAGCTCATGTGTTGGGGGCTCCAGGTTATTCTAAACTGATATGTTAGCCCACAATCATCTATTTGGAATTTGTTAAGTTTTTAGCTGCTTTATTCTTAAGCACTTCTATTTCAGCTTCTTATGTTGCCCATGAAATAGTTCATGTTTCTTATATCTCCTCACAGGGGATTGTCATTTTTTGTAAATAAGATTTTTCATTTGCCTTGTGAACTCAGCTCTCTGCTGGTTTCAAAAACAGTTTTGATTTTGCAGATTACTTGTTTTTTTTTTCCATTATGGAAATGGGGACAAAATTGTCTTGCAACTTTCTATATCCCAAGCAGAAATAATAATTCACAAGCAACTGTATGATGTGAAAATTATCACACTGTATTATGTAGTTTAAAACATAAGCAAATAAAGTATATGTGACAATAATTACACAAATAGCAGAGGATGAAATATAATTATACTATTACAAGGTTTTTATATTTCACCATGCAGTGAAATAACATTAACTTTATTCTATAAGTTAAAATACATATTTTAATTTTTAAGCAAAAAAATTAAAACTAAGGCAAAAAGGTGTACCTAAATGGCCACTAGAAAAATTAAAATGAGATACTAAAAGTATTTTTAATCTAAATACTAAAAGCACTAAAAGTAAAAATTCTAAAGAAAGACAAGAATAAATGATATATAGCACAAATAAAAATGTATCAAAAGAATAAACTTAATCCAACCACATAGATAAATATTTTAAATGTTAATAGTTTAAAATTTTCATTTATAAGTAGATATTGCCAGTCTGGATAATAAAGAACAATGAAATATATTCTGCTTACAAGAAACTTACTTTAAATATTAAAACAGTTGAAACCTAATGGATATGAAAATCAAAGCTAAGAAAGACATACTAGTATCAGGTAAAGAAGACATCAAAACAAGAGCAATTCCTTAGGTAAAAGATATTTCATGATAAAACCTTAATTCATTAGGAAATAAAATATAACTATAACTTTCAACATCCCTAATAATATGTAAAGAGGAAATGACAAAAATAAAGCAAAAATAGATAAAACCCCATCATCATACCTCAAAATTATAGCATCCATCTCTTAGTCACTAATAGTAAAGCTATATACTTTTATAAATTTATTGGAGTCACATTGCTTAATAAAATTATGCAGGTTTCAAGTACAGAGTTCTATAATACATCATCTGTGTATTGTATTATGTGTTCATCACTCCAAGTCAAGTCTCCTTTCACCACCATTAATCACCACTATACCCTCTTCTACCTCCCCCTACTCCTGTTCCCCTCTGCTAATCGCCAATCAGTTGTCTGTGTCTGTGGGCTTTTGTTTTGTTTTGTTTTGTTTTGTTTTGTTTTTGCTTAATCCCTTCATCTTTTTAATGACTTTATTTATTTATTTTTAGAAAGAGGGGAAGAGAGGGAGAAAGAGAGGGAGAGACATGTCAATGCGTGGTTGTCTCTCAAGACCACTTACTGGGGACCTGTCCCACAATCCAGGCATGTGCCCTGACCAGTAATCAAACTGGAGATCCTTTGGTTCACAGGCCAGCACTCAGTCCACTGAGCCACAAGGCCAGGACCCCTTCATCTTTTTCACCCAGCTCCTATAACCACCCTCCCTTTTCACACCTGTCAGTCTGTTCTTTATGAATCAGCTTCTATTTGGTTTGTTAGTTTATTTTGTCCATTATATTCCACATATAAGTGAAATCATATGGTATTTGTCTTTCTTTTACTGGCTTATTTCACTTAGCATAATACTCTCCAGGCCCATCCATGCTGCTGCAAAAGGTAAGATTTCCTTCTTTTTTTATAGCTGAATAGTATTTCATTGTGTAAACACACTATGAATTTTTTATACACTCATCTACTGATGGGCATTTGGACTCCTTTAGATCTTGGATATTGTAAAACAAACAAACAAACAAAACATGCTGCGATGAACATAGTGGTGCATGTATTCTTTTAAATTGGTGTTTCAAGTTTCTCCAAGTATATTCTGAGAAGTAGAATTGCTGAGTCATAAGGCAGTTCCCTTTTTTAATTTTTTAAATAGTTCCATACTGTTTCCCACAGATGCTGCTCCTATCTCCCATCAACAATGCAAAAGAGTTTCTCTTTCTCCACATCCTCACCAACAGTGGTCATTTGTTGATTTATTGATGTTAGCCATTCTGATGGGTGTAAAGTGATACCTTACTGTGGTTTTTATTTGCATTTCTTTCATGAATAGTGATGTCGAACACTTTTCCACGTGTCTATTGAAAATCTGTATATCATCTTTACTTTGTGATTTAGAAATTAAACAAAATGCAGGTAAATAACACAGAAATTAAGCTTAAAGCAGTGTTCAGATGACAAACTATTCTTTAAATGATTAGATTAGAAAAGAACAATTACCTTAAATCAGTGATATAAACTTCTACATTATAAAACTACAAGAATAAATTGAACCCCTCAAAAAGCACATAAAAAGATAAGAAAACACACCTCTCCAAGGAGGATATACAGAGGGTTCAGGGACATATGAAAGGATGTTCAACATAACTAGCCATCAGAGACATGTAAATTAAAACCATAATTAAATACCACTCATACCAGTCAGAATGGCCATCATCAACAAATCAACAAACAAGTGCTGGCAAGGCTGTGGAGAAAAGGGAACCCTAGTGCACTGTTGGTGGGAATGCAGACTGTGGTAACCACCATGGAAAACAGTATGGAATTTCCTCAAAAAACTAAAAATGGAACTGCCTTTTCACCCAGCAATTCCACTGCTAGGATTATATCCTAAGAACCCTGAAACACCAATCCAAAAGAACCTATACCCCCCAATGTTCATGGCAGCACAATTTACAATAGCCAAGTGCTATAAACAGCCTAAGTGCCTATCAGTAAATGAGTGGATCAAAAAACTGTGGTACAGGTACACAATAGAATACTACATAGTAGAAAGAAAGAAGGAGCCCCTAACCTTCTTGATAGCATGGATGGAACCAGAGAGTGTTATGCTAAGTGAAATAATCTAGCTGTGAAAGACAAATACCATATGATCTCACCTATAAGTGGAGCCTAATCAACAAAACAAACAGATGAGCAAAATAGAACCAGAAACATTGAAATAAAGAATAAACTATCAGTGACCAGAGGGGAGGGCAGAGGGTGATAATGGGGGTAAAAAGGGGAACGGTCAAGTCAAGTAACTTGTATGAAGGACCCATGGACAAAGGCATTATGGTAGAAAGGAGGGGAGGATTGAATATGAGAGGTGGGTTGTGGATAGGGTAGGGGAAAGTAATGGGGGAAAATGGGAACAACTGTAATTGAATTACAACAATAAATAAGTAAATAAATAAATAAATAAATAAGCACAAATCGATTAACATAGAAAATGAATAAACAATATGATAGAATTCTAACCACTATGTTGTATACCTGAAACTAATACAAACAGTATTGAATGTAAAAAAATGCACATCTATATAAACAAAATTTTAGTTGTTTTACATTATATTACAAAATTTTTCTATGCCATATATTTTCTTAAACTTAACACAAGAAAAAATATCCTTTAAAGCAAAAATGGAAGTGGGGATGGATGGGGTGGAGGAAGTGGTGGAGTGAAAAAGGAAACAAATGTACTTCAACATCAATAAAAAATAAGGAAAATATATAAAATAAAATAAAATACAGGGACTAGCACAAATAATGCCCCTTTTATCAAATTCTTTTATTACAAAAACATAAGCATGTGATTCTGTAACATAACAATACCATGCTCAAGCACACTGTATGACATTTCAGAATGAATTGTTCAATGCTGTCCATCTCATGAGAGACATTCACATACCCTGCCAACCACATTCAAGCAGGCATTACTTCTGCCAGATTCTGTATAATAAAATGTATGCACTTTTAGATTTTATTTACTTATTTTAGTGGGAAAGTAAGGGAGGGAGAAAGAGATGGAGAGAAACATTGACATGTGAGAGAAATATCAATTGGTTGCCTCTCACATGCACTCCAACTGGGGACCAGGCCCACAACCCAGACATGTCAGCTCACCTGGAATTGAAATGGTGACATTTCACTTTGCAGGACAATGCTCAACCAACTGAGCCACACTGTTCAGGGTAAATTTATGCACTTTTAGATAGACAGATAAGAATATCATAATTAGGACACAAATTTCTAGTATCAGAAAAAAAGAGGGAGTATTATTGCAAATTATTTTGGCTTTAGAATTATGAATTAATGTTTTAGCAATTTTATGCTAATAAATTCCAAAATCTAGATGAATTGACAAAATTCCTTAGACATAAAATACTAAGCTGACCCAAGTAGAAATAGAAAACTGAATGACCCTTTACCTCTTTAAAAATTATTATCTCCCAGCATCAGAGGTTGATGGTTTCATGTGAATTGTATCTAACATTTATATAAAGTATAGTTTCAATTCTACAAAACTATTTCAGAAAATAGGGGAGGGAACACTTCCCAACTCATTATATGAGTATGACAAAATCTTGCTGAATAAATCATAAAAATACATTACAAGAATAGAAAACTACAGACTAGTATCTCATGAATTAAGACAAAAAATACTTAACAATCATTTATAAATTGGATTTAGCAATATATTAAAAAGATCATATACAATTATTATGTAGAGTTTATTCCAGAAACTCAAGGTTGGTTTCATATTTTAAAGTGTATTCATGTAATGTACCACACTAACAGAATGAAGAATACAAACATATAATTATCTCAATATATGAAATAAAACTGATTGACAAAATTAAACAATCATCCATAATAGAAGTTTCAGCAAACAAGGAATATAATGAATATTATTGAATATGAAAAAATATCCATGAAAAACATATTTCTAACATAATCATAATAAAATATTAAATGTATTCCCTTTAAGATCCAGAAAGGATTTTTAACCCTGATTTAACCACTGCTATTAAGTATTGTACTGTATATCCTAATCCTAGCAATTAGACAATAAAAATAAAAGGCCTAAATATGAAAGAGCATAAAATAAAACTATTCCTTTAATAGCAGAAGACATGGTTCCTCTATAATAACCTCCTAAACTGCAAAAGCAACAGCTATAAGTTAATATAGCAACATTACAAAATATAAGGTCAATATAAAAACATAAATTTATATATGCATACTAAGGTCAAACAGAATATAATCAAAATTAGTATTCTATTTTGAATAATATAAAATAGTAAAGAGAAAAATAAAAATATATTAAAAACATCTACATTAAAATCTGACTCTAATTATATATAGAAATACAAAACACTTATAAAAGCCAAAACAATGTTGAAATAAAGTACACATTTTGAGGAATTCACCTACTTGTATTTAAGCTTGCTCTCCAACTACACTGATCAAGACAGTGTGGTAGTGACACACAAATAGATAAACAGATCAGTGGATCAAAATAAGAGTCTGAGAAAAGAGCACATTGTTTCAAAACAATTCATATCATAATTCTATCAGGATTATATTTTTATACAGGATGAAAACATGATATATGTAAAAATGTCTCCCTGAAAACACTGTACAAGAATATTCAAAGAGACTTTATTCAAAATAGTTAAATATAAGTTAAAATCCAAAGAGATAAAATTTATTTTGTATAAAGTTATAATTAGGCAAAATTAATCCATAGTAAAAAAAAAAGTGATTTCCTCTGGAGGAGATTTATTGGAAAGGGATATGAAGAAACTTTCAGGAGTATATATCAACTTCATCAAAATGTACTTCTTTATGAATCTGTATATTTTATTGTATGTTAAATTTACCAATCAAATGGGTGTAAAGAAATATTGAATCCTAAGCCAATAGACTTTATTTTTGCAGTGTTATGGATTCACAGATCTGGATGTACCTGTGTATTCTTGCTTATGAAAATGCAAAAATAATGAAAGCCAGTTCTTCTACTGTTGGGAAAATGTAATAAGCATATGAATAGAAAAATGCTACCATATACCTTACACTTCTGAAATTTCAGTTATCAAAGTCAACTCAAAATTTAATCTGCTATATTAAAAACTAAGATACAGTGGAACAACTTCTACAAATGATAATATAAGAATCCCATACCCAGACATTTATTTACAGCATAGAAAAGGTAGGAAGATTTTATCCAAATCATCTCATCCCCATGCCAGCTCAACTTAGTGTCAAGAGGAATCCTCTCTGTCATGACTTCCCCTGTGCACAATAAAAAAAGAAAATTCAAGGAACATATGAAAAGTGAGAGAGGCAACATTCCAACAGATGCCTCAGAAATAAAAGTTATCATAAAAGACTATTATAAACAATGGTATACCTAGAACAAAATGAATATACTCTTACAAACATACAACCTACCCAAATTAAATCAGGAAGCAATAGATACCCTGAACAGACCAATAACAAATAAGAAGACTGAATCAGTAATCAAAAACTTCCTACAAGGAAAAGCAAAGGACTTAAAGCCTTTATGGGTGTGGGTGAGTTCTACCAAATATTCTTAAACTCTTAAAAAAAAAAAACCCAGAAGGAACACATTTAAACTCATTTAAGGAGGCCAGTGACACACTGATACCAAAGCCAGACAAAGACTCCACAAGAAGAAAACAAACAAACAAACAATCAAACAAACACTACATACCTGCCCCAGCAGTGTGGCTAAGTTGCTTGCAGCATCGTCCTGTAACTGAAAGACTGCACATGCCAGTCAGCGCACATGCCTAGGTATCAGGTTCAGTCCTAATCCAGCCTCTCAAAATCTCTGGTCCAGGTGCATACAGGTGACAATCAATGATGCTTGTCTATCACACCAATGTTTCTCTCTCTCTTTCATCCTTCCTTCTCTCCCCCTCTCTGAAAAACAATGAAAAAAAATGTCCTCATGTGAGGGAGGGAAAATACAGGCCAGTATCTCAGATGAACACTGATGTAAATATCCTCAATAAAATATTATTAGCCCTGACTGGTGTGGCTCAGTGGGTTGGGCATCATCCTGCAAACTAAAAGGTTCAATTCACAGTTAAGGCACATGCCTGAGTTGTAGGCCAGGCTCCCAGTTGGGGCATGCAAGAGGCAACCAGTCTATGTTTCTCTCCCTTTCTTTCTCCCTCCTTTCCCCTCTCTCTAAAAAGAAATAACTAAAATCTTAAAACTATATTATTAAATCACATTCAACTGCACAATGAAATGATTATACATTATGACTAAGTGGAATTTATTTCTGGGGTGCAAGTATCATTCAACATACATAAGTCAATAAGTGTGATACATCACATTAACAAAATAAAGGATAAAAGTTATATATTCATTACAAAAGTTGCAAAAAAGCATTTGATGAATTTAAATGCCCATTTATGGTAAAAAAAAACTTGTCAACAAAATAAGTATAGAAGGAATTTACGTCAATACAATGAAAGTCAAATATTAAAAATCCCAGAGGTAACAACCTAATCACCAGGGAAAACCAGAAATCTTTTGCATAAGATTTGGTACAAGGTAAAGATGCTTACTCTAACCTCTTTTATTCAACATAGTACTAGAATTTCTAGCCAGATTCTAGACAAGAAAAAGAAATAAAAAGTATCTGATTTAAAAAATAAGAAGTAAAATTATCTGTTTATAGGTAACATAATTATATATGTAGAAAACCCTAAATATTCAACAAAAAACTATTATAACTAATAGATTCAGTAAATTTTTAGAATACAAAAGAAACATACTACAATGAACGATATTTCACAACAATGAACTTTCCCAAAAGAAAATTAAGACACAATTCCATTTACAATAGCAACAAAAAATCAGTGGTTAGTGATAAACTTAACCAAAGCTATGAAAAAACTGTACACTAAAAATTATAGAAAATTGATGAAGCAAATTAAAAAATGACACAGATAAGTGGAAAGACATATCATGGTCATGGATTGGAAGAGCTAATGTTGTTAAAATGTCTATACTACCCAAAGTGATATACATATTCAAAGCAATCCCTATCAAAATTCCAACCGTATTCTTTATATAAATACAGTATTATATTCAAATGGAACCACAAAAAATCTCAAAGAGCCAAAGCAATCTTGAGAAAGAAGAACAAAACTAGAGGCATCACATTTTTTATTGTTTTTTCTGTTTTTGGATGAATTATTAATATGTTATTTTTAAGTATTATTTTTGCTTTTTGTAGTTGTGATACATTTATCAAATCAATTATTCTTAATTTGCTATGAATTTTAATATGCATCAGGATTTACACTGGTTATTAATTTTAAGCATGCTAAGTTTGGATTGCAATGGCAAAATAGTTTAAAGTTTTAAAGAACTATACTAAATAATAAAAAGGGGAACTAGAAATACTGATTAATATATCTAAAATATTCAAATTAAACTGGAAGATCTAGTCATATTAAGTCAGCTAGAATTGTTTGATATCAGATAATATGTTCGACTCCAATCCAGACCTTTTTATTTGCTATTTTAAAAAGTATGGGCTGAAATTGACTGAAAGCTATGCAGCATTCTGTCAGGGAAATCAAGAGTTTAATTCAGTATTTATTAATTTTAAGCAATTATGCATAAGAAACTCTGAGTTGTAGTCATATTGTGTCAGCATTCTGAATCCATGCAACCTACTCTTTCTACTTTATATATAGTTTTTTTCTCAGTATTCTTCCTCAACATACATGTTTCATGATGTCAAGAAAGTTGTCTTATCTGGCCAATCAAACAAGTCATTTTTAAGTGATAAAAAAGGTAAACTTCTTTCCTCCCATTTGGGAAGAAGTCAGAAACTTTAAGCAGGAAATCAGAATCAGCTTTACTAACAGTGATTCTCATAATCTTTAAAAGTCTTATTTATTTATTTATTTTTAAAGATTTTGTTTACTTGTGCTTATTTGTTTTGTTTATTTATTTATATTTGTTTATTTGTTTGTTTATCCTCTTTAGAGAGAGGATAAGGGAGGGAGAGAACATCACTGTGTGATTGACCCTCTTGCACCCCCTACTGGGGACCTGGCTTGCAACCCAGGCATATTGCCCCACTAGAAGTTGAACCTGGTGACCCTTTGGTTCACAGGCTGGCACTCAATCAACTGAACCACTCCAGCCAGGATTCTAAACACCTTTTTAAAATTTCCACACATAATTCCATTTTTTGTTAAAGAGTAAATGATTGTTGGCTATGCAGATTATGCAGAAGAACTTCAGCTAAATGCTACTCTGTCAAGAAGGCTGTGATCAAGGCCTAGTAAGTTATCAGAAATAATGATATTTGCATAGGTAGTTTATCTAAAAGTATAGAAAGCATGAGTGAAAATAAAATTTAACGAGAACTTTCTGAAAGAAAAATTACAATTCATAATGTCAGTTTTCTTTTTATGCTTTATCATAAAGCCTAAATTTATATTTGCTTCATGTTCCTTTCAAGAAGATGAATAAGCTATACAAAACAGAGTACAACAATATTTAAATTATATTAAAAGCTTAGGTTTAAAAATAATTTGACAGTGAGATAAACAACAGGATCCAATTAAACAAACCCTTGGGCAAATTATTATTTCTTTTACCAATTCAATTTTTTTCATAATCTATAGAAACAGTCCTTGGCCAGGTAAGTGTTTCTTAGCCTAGTTTAATTTAAAAAGCAGTATGTATTAACAATACTCCAATAGCTAACAATTTTAATGCTTCTATCAAACTTAGGCAAGAAATTATTCAATTCACAAATCTGCTTTCATTGCATTTTAATGGAAACAAAATTAGATCTGTTTTATCAGAGGTGGGACAAATCAACACTAAAAGAAGCAGAAGTAGTGCAAAATAGTCAATTTACATAAATAAATTTGCCTCCTTTACAAATCAGGAAGACTTTTTATGAGAACCTGTAAGGCAACATCACTTCCCAAGCTGACTTTGAATTGATGGAATAGTGGTGAGCGTGATAAGATTTAACCAAAATATTTCCTCTTTTTTTCTCCACAGTAGGTAAATGTTAAGCTTTGCTTTTCCCATGATACCTATCTAAATGTTAATATTGCACATCCTTTCCAAACTATTATTACATTACTAGGGAAGCAATGCATATCCTGTACCCAGCAATTCTGTTAAATCTAAAATAATAGGTATTATTATTTTAGAAATACTTATTCCTGAATAATTCATTCATACAGCCTACACAATGATGATTGCAAAGCTAGCTTTTAAAGGATTTTACTAACTTCCTTTGAAAGATACTATATAAAATAACTAGATGATGTAGCAAATCATATTGTCCAGGAATGTAAACTAAGGGGAATTCATTTTTTTTTTAAAAAAAAACTAACCTTCACTACTATTCAATACAAAAAATATTCTTCAAGTTAGAACACATTTCTGAAGGTCACCTTGTCCAAATTCTCACCATATTAAAAAGAACAAATTTCTTTCTATAGCACAGGTGGCAAACACCCAAGGCTCACAGGCTGAATCGAACCCTCAACCTTGTTTTATCTGGCCCTTCACCTTGTTTCTACCCAGTGGGAGCACTGAGCTCCTTGCCTCTAGTTAAGGAGTAGTCACATTTATACAGTCCTAAAATTACATTCATCCCTTTGAGGGCAACCACCAGGCTGATGTGGCCCCCAGTGAAAATGAGTTTGACATCCCTGTTTCTATAGCATAGTTAATAAGAAACTATCTAATATCCACAGGAATGCCTCTAGTAACAGTACATATCCCCATGTGGTGTTGGCTCCTAAATGTGTTCACGATTGCCCACTTCTTACCCTCTGCTTGTTTTAGTCAGGTTTTTCTCTTTCATAAAGGTCCCTAAACTCTGCTTGCCCTCATACCTGAGCAAGCAATGAAAATCCCTTATTAACTTATCCTCAGAATCAGCTGACAACAGCAAGATACCTTTTGCTCAGACCCCTTTGATCATTTTTTCTCACTTGCCTAACTGCCCCATATTTACTGCTTTCCCATTTGTCATAGGTGGGCACAGGCAACCAGGTTCTTGGTGATCATGAACAAACAATTGAACAGAACACAAAGAGAGTTTATATCAGAGAGAGAGAGAGAGAGAGAGAGGGAAAGAGAGAGAGAGAGAGAGCAGATTTATTAAGTGATAGTACATACCATAGAATATGGGAGTGGACTAACTCCAAGCAGGGATGAGCCCTCAGTGGCAGGAGAGATTCAATTATTTTTTGTTTATTTTAACTATATTTTATTGATTATGCTATTAGAGCTATCCCATTTTTTCTCCTCATCATCCCCCTCTGCCCTGCCCCCCCACCAACATTCTGCCCCTTAGTTCATGTCCATGGGTTGAACATATAAGTTCTTCAGTTTCTCTAATTCTTAACCTACTCCTGTCTATTTTTACTTACCAGTTATGATTTTCCCCCTGTACCTTTTCCATTATTCTCCCCCCACCCACTCCCCACTTATAACCCTACATGTAATCTCCATTTCTGTAATTCTGCTCTCATTCTAGTTTATTGCATTCTTTGCTTTTGTTTTTGGGTTTTTTTTTAAGATTCATTTGTTGATAGTTGTGAGTTTGTTGTCATTTTACTGTTCAGAGTTTTGATCTTCTTCTTAGATAAGTCCCTTTAACATACATATAATAAGGGCTTGGTAATGATGAACTCCTTTAACCTGACCTTATCTGGGAAGCATTTTAACTGCCCTTCCATTCTAAATGAAAGCTTTGCTGAATAGAGTTATCTTGGATGTAGGTCCTTGCCTTTCATGACTTCTTTAAAAATTACTTTGCTGTTGTTCAGTTACAGTTGTCTGCATTTTCATGATTTTTAATACTTCTGTCCAGCCCTTCTTACCTGCAAGGTTTCTTTTGAGAAGTCAGCAGATAGTCTTATGGGAACTCCCTTGTAGTTAACTGTCTCTTTTCCTCTTGCTACTTTTAAGATTCTCTCCTTCTTTAATCTTGGATAATTTAATTATAATGTGCCTTGGTGTGATCCTGTATGGACCCAACTTCTTTGGGACTTTCTGAGCTTCCTGCACTTCCTGGAAGTTTATTTCCTTTGCCAGATTGGGGAAGTTGTCTCAGAGGTACCTAAGCTTCTCCTCATTTTTTTTTTTGAATTCTTGTTTCTTCATTCTGTTCTAGTTGAATATTTATTTATTCTTTCTGCTCCAAATCAATGATTTGAGTCCCAATTTCCTTCCCTCGACTGTTGGTTCCCTGTATATTTTTCTTTATTTCTCTTTGCATAGTGTTCACTTCTATTTTGTATCCATACTGAATCATTTCTGTGGGCATCCTGATTATTAGCATTTTGAACTCTGTGTCTAATAAGTTGGCTATCTCCTCATCGCATAGTTAATTTTCTGGAGTTTTGATCTGTTCTTTCATTTGGACCATATTTCTTTTTCTCAACACACCTGTTATTCTGTAAGGGACAGAGACTTAGGTATTTACCAGGGCAGAGCAACACACTTTTCTGGATTGTGGCACTGTATGTGGGGGAGGTGTCAGAGAGGGAACAATGTTGCTTGCTCAGTTCTTGCCCCACTTTCAGTCACTTCTACCATCATCCACAAGCAAATTGTGTCCTTCTGTTGCTGATTCTCAGGTGAGTGGGCTTGTGTATGTTCTGAGATCCTATGGAGCCCTCCAGTGGACTCTCCTGTGAGAAAGAGAGTTTCTCTCACCACTGCAACCCTCACAGATTTTTACAGCCAGAGATTTTGAGGCTTTAGTTTCCTGCACTGGAACCCTGGATTGCACAGTCTCTCTTGCTCCCTAGTTGGTCTTCCTGACTTATCTGCCCACAAATGTGGGACCACCTGGTCCACCAGCCACCTCCTTGCCCTCCCTGACTGCTGCCTTGCTGCATGTCCTCTCCACCCCGGCTGTCTCTGCCCCTCATACCAGTCTGGATGAATGTTTCTTCTTTAACTCCTTGGTTGTCAGACTTCCACACAGGTTAATTTTCTGGCAGTTCTGATTGGTTTTTGTTTTTAAATTTGTTGTTGTCATTCTTTTGGTTGTGTGAGGAGGCAAAGCATATCCACCTATGTGTCCATCTTAGCCAGAAGTTGCTCTGTGTTTTGGGAATTCAATTCTTGTAGGGCATATTTTTCCTGTTAGTTTTGGTGAGATTTTATTGCACATGTACAAGAAGTTATATTACGTTTAAACTACTGCACATTCCATCTCCTATGATTTCCCATGACTGCTCATTCAGTGGGGAGGGAACCACAATGCTAACTTATTATAATGCTATTATAATGAAGCAGGGATCATGCAGTGGTCAGAGAAACATATTCAGTGAAGGACAGTCATGATCCATCATGATTCAGTGCTTTTCCAGAAAGCATGACAATCAGTCTTAGAACAGCGTATCTGTTCTGTATGGATGCCCTTTGTCTTAGTCTTGGGGTACCTCTGGAGTTCCCTCATTCCTGATTACCTCCTACCTCACCTCCCTATTTAAAAATTGCCCTTTTTGTTTGCTTTTGAGACACTGTAGGTTTCTGGGATCAGAGCATTCTCCCTCTTGCAATAGTCTGTCTTCTTAATAAAGACTCTCTATATCTAAGTCTGAATATGTTTTTATATGATACTCTCATTAAAAAAATGTGTGAAAGCCAAAAACTTTGTACTTTAAATAATTTATATGCCTCTGAACTGGTTTTGTTGCCCTGTGCAATCTCTAATTTCTTTCCACTTTCTCTCCCACTTCTCTCTATATTCCACCGCATTACAAAAAAATCATGGACTTAAACTCTTAACGCTATTAGATACAAAATTCTAACTCACTGATCCCCTGGACCAATCTCATGGCTATTTATAACATTTCCAATGGAAGTATTGATTTCATATCTTTGCCAATGTGTGCACTTCTAACAGAATTTGTTTCCTAAGGTATTTTTCATCCAGCAGCATCACTCTGCTGAGTAGCCACTAATAGCTATTCAGTGTCTACTGAGTACCCATATTCTTTAACCAGAAATTTAAGTTTTTCTAAGGAGGGGTCAGAGAAAGAACAATGCAGCTTGTTCATTTCTCATCCTACTTTCCCTCACTTCCATAGCTTCCTGCAAGTGGTTTGTGCCCTTTAGGTGCTGATTTGCAGGTGGGTGGGTTTGTGCTCATTTTAGGACCCTGTGGGTCTCTCCAACAAACTCTCCTGAGAGGCTGGGCATCTCTCCAGGTGCCACAATCCCCACAGGTCTTTTCCACAGCCTGTAGTTTTGAGTCTTTAGTTTCCTGCACTGAAACCCAGGGTTTCTCAATTCATCTTGCTCCCCAGCTTCCCCCTGGCTTGTCTGCATGTTAATGTGAGATCCTCTGGGTGGTCTGCCAGCTGCTGCTGCCTTGCCTGCCTTGTCCTCCAGTCCCCCATTGCCCATCTCCACCCCTCCTACCACCCCTTGTTGAATGTTTCTACAACTTCTTGGCTGTTGGACTTCCATGCAAATGTTTTTCTGGCAGTTCCAGTTTTTCCTTGTTTTTAAATTGGTTGTTATCCTTCTTTTGGTTATGCAATGATGTGAAGTGTTTCTGCCTACACTTCCACCTTCTAGAACTGATGGTTTTAGTTCAAACCTATTGCCATAATGATTTTATAGTTATGACTATAGAAAGAAGTTTAGTAAAATATCTTCTAATAATTTTTTGTTGCTTTCCTATCACATATTCAGCTCCATTCTAAGCATTATGGATAAGAAAAAGATAATTCTGGAACCTACATCTTACATATTCAAAGAATATATATTATCTCAGAGTTAGAAAGAGTCCTAATGTAAATACAGGTTGGAGCAAAAGTAGGTTTACAGTTTTTCATATACAAAGTGATGCAATAATTAATAAATAATAATATAACAATAAACTCTGTTTCTTGAAATCACAATAATAAACCTACTTTTGTCTCACCTTGTATTAAAAATAAAGGCTCATTTTACGTTGTCTGCTTCTGAACATGATAGGCTAACTCTGTTAAACCAACCTTACTTCCAATAATCAATAGAAAAGCTGGATATAATATTTTAAGAATATTGTTTTAAATATGAATATCATATCTTGATTGCAATGATGGTTGCAAGGATTTACATTTGAGATACAAACAAAAGGCACAGAACTATAAACACACATTGCACCAAGGTACATATCCTTAATTTGATATTGTACTATAGCTATTAAAATCTAACCATTGGAGGAAACTGGAAGAAGTGTACACTGTACCTCTCTGAACTATTTTGTACTTTCCTGTGAAAACTATGATTTATTTTAAAACCAAAATTTTTGTTAAAGATATGTTTGAAGGTATCATGAAGCTACAAATAAAGTCAGGGCTTGAGGGGTAATGATCCCAAAGAGAAGTAAAAAAGAGATGTGAGCTCAGCATATGGCACTGCATCTCCATAACTGATAGCCAAAAAGATAAGAATTTGAGCACAATTTTCAGCATACTCATGGAGCTATGGAGATGAAATTGGAATTTAAAACTGGTTGAGTTGGTTGGTCCTTGTACAATAATCTAGTTTTTCAGGTGGCTTATCTTTACAGGATTGTATATTTAAACCAAAAATAGACCAGCCTTCTTAACGACTGAATCTCAGACTCTATTCAGCCCATACTCTTACTGAATTGATCTTTCCCTAGCTTAGAGGCCAAATGAAAAAAGCCTCAAATTATCTTTATATTTTTTCTTTATTGAAATAATTTTATTGTATAGTTTTCCATTACCATGTAGCTCCCTTATACAACCCTTCTTTCTGCAATCACTACACTGTTGTCCATATCCATGAATCCTTATTCCTTTTTATTCAAACCCTCTACCTCCTAACCTCTCCCCCTTAGCTGTCATCCTGCTCTCTATCTATGAGTCTGTCTCTATTTTGCTTCTTAGTTCAGTTTGTTCATTAGATTCCACATATGAGTGAAATCACATGGTATTTGTCTTTCTCTGACTAACTTATTTCACTTAATATAATGTTTTCCAGGCCCATCCATACTGTTACAAAGGATAATATTTTCTTTTTCCTATGGCCAAGTAGCATTCCATCATGTAAATGTTCCATCATTGTTTTATCCATTCATCTACTGATGGACCTGTGGGTTGCTTCCATATCTTGGCATTTGTAAATAACACTGCAATGAATATAGGGGTGTTGTACAATATCTGGCATGGAATGTAAAAAAATTAACCAGCATACCATGCCTCAAGATCAACTGATATAAAATTAAGAAGAGAAATGACAGGCTTCTGAAGATGGCGGCCAAATAGGTGGAAGCTGAGTCCACTTGCTCTTGCACCCAACTCAGACACTTAGCTGATCTCCTAAAAAATAGTGAACAGTCAATGGAATCTTAGCTGATGTGAAGTTTGGAAGCCAAAGAGCACAGAATAGGCTTCAAAATGGGTGGTAAGCAGGTTTTATATGTGGACAGGTAAAATCCCCGGGTGTGGTATCAGCAGCCACAGTGCCAGCAACTCCAACACTTGCAGCCCTGGGGCCTGCATCTATTAAGAACCTGGTCAGAGATAGCAGTGTAGCAGCTCCCTCCCCTCCCAGGGCAAAAAATCCTCAGACCCAGGTTAGGAGTGACTTAGATACACAAAGTCATCAAGGAAAGCCAGGCTTTTCACACACGTAGCTAATGGCACACCCATAGCTGTAGCAGCAAATGCCAACCAAGAGAGTGCCAGAGGATGAGAGTGATACTATATGCACCTGGATCTGGGAGAGGATGAGAGCTGCAGTTAGCCATGACTGTGATAGACTTTTGAATTTTTGGAGAGGTGGCATGTACAGAAAGCTGGGCAGTGACTCAGCACTACAGTGGGAGCACCCAGAGAGGCTTTTTAAAAAGGGGAGCTGAGGCATGCTGGGCAGGGACCCCACATGTGCAGCTGCTCTGCTGACAAAAAAAAAAACAAAAATGAAAAGATTGAGGACACGATATGCTCCTGCTCAGTGCAGCTGGGCAGATTCACCAAAAAGGTACAAAGCACAGTGATTTCTCCACTCCAGCCTGGCGCAGCTGCACGGAGTGGAGAGTGCAAGCTGTGGTATGCAGTGAGGGCTGCGGTCTGGGAACTGCACACCTGAGATTATTTAAAGCCAGATTGAGCCCCCTTCCTTGGCAGAACCTCCAGGAAGGGAAGGTTGTGCCCAGCCCCCAACTCCTGCAGAAGCAGGGGAAGATCTGCAAAATAAACTGGGAAGGCTTAACAACACTCCAGGGGGCATTTATGCAAGAGAAAGACAGCAACAGCAATGCCTTAAAGGGCCCATTTGGAACTCCTCACAGGGACACGAAGTACACTGAGTACTAAGGCCCTATTTCACAGGGAGTTCAGAATGTGTTGCTGCAGGGGGATTCAGGGATATGCCCAGCCTTGCCTCATACACAAAGCTTTCATATACACCAGGCAGGAGAGAGCTGACACTTTTACACAGATTGGCCTTCCCCCACTCCATGAAACAGACAGCTATTTAATCAGAAACTATACGTTATTGGAAATAAGCTGGGACAAACTAAGAAGGGAGGTATAGGCACAGGGGGAACACACCCACAATTTTCCCAGAAGAATGAAATGTCTCTCAGAGGAGACTCAGAAACTCCACCCTCTCAACTACAACAGAAGCTCCTTCTAGAGGCAGGTGAAGGAAACACAGGTTGTGTTGCCAGAAGTTGGATGATCCACCCCAGGACCTCAAGCTGATAAAAAACCAGAGATGGATCCCGAAAGAGGTCAGAGAGCAAACACCAACAGCTAAGCCTAATAATACTTCTCCTTGAATTTCATTTCTTCCTCAGAACTTGTGGTTTTTCTTTCTTCTTTTTTTTCTACAGACTTTTAATATTTTTTCTTTTGCTTCAATTCTGTTCCAACTATCTCACTACTCTTGGTCTTTTGTTACTCTTTTTATTCAGATTATATATACATATGTGTGTATATATATATATGTGTATATATGTGTGTGTGTGT
>PVIA01008061.1:0-52429 GCA_004024845.1 Tonatia bakeri
GTCTCCCGAATGTAGGTCATGACGTCACACTCCTGCAACACAGGGGTCATCCCCACCAGGATGGTGAACCCGAGGGAGCTGGGGTGCTGCCGCAGGGAGAGTCTATGGCCCTGCTCCCCTCGCCTCTGACCTCCCCCTGCTGACCTTGCCCTCTGACCTGGCACTAACCCCACTCCTGCTGACCTTGCCCTTGCTGCCCTAGGTTTTTCAGTTTTAGGAGGAAGGACGTGGATACCGTCCCTGGGTGACACCTACCGTGAGGCCGGGGTCTCCGGGGGGGCCGGGCTCTCCCTGGAGGAGGAAGGATGACAGTGAGCGGTGACTACTGTCACGTGACCCTGACCCCGCACTCCCACACAGGCGCAGAGCCCTGTGGTGCAGGGTGCTGCTGGCCTGCCTGGCCCAGGGGCTACGGCAGGAAGGCTGCATGGACTTGCGGCTGACCTACCTCGGGTCCTGGGTCTCCTCTCGCCCCCCGAGGGCCTGGCTCACCCGGGGGACCAGGATCTGCCTGAGAAGAAGGACAAGTGGGCTCAGCAAACACCGAGGTGGTCCCTGCACACCCCCTGGTTTCCGGGACAAGGAGAGACAGAGAGAGAAGGAGCGGGGAAGAGTGGGGGGGAGACAGGAGTGGGGAGGAAGAATGCGAGGGAGGAGGGGGAGGGAGGAGGAGGAAGGATGAGAGGGAGGAGAGGGGGGAGGGAAGAGAGGTGAGGAGGGACAAGGAGGAGTGGGGAGGACACTTACAGTCTCGCCCTTTTCTCCTTTCAGCCCCGGTGCTCCTTTCACTCCGAAGTCGCCTCTGCCCCCCTGGGACACAGGGCACACAGGTGAGGCCGATGGAGGGGACATCTGTGGAGAGCCCTGCTCGCCCCCACCCGGCCCCCCCAGGCCTCTGGCGAGTCTGCGGAGTCCGCTGGGCACAGGGTGTGCTTTGGGACGGGAGGACCTGTGCCTGGCTCTCGGGCTTGGTTAGCCGGCAACGGCACAGGGCATCTCAGCACAGGGGACCCAGGTTTGGGTTTGGCAGAGACTATACTCAGCCAGCTGGCTGCCACACTCAGCACTCAGCACTCAGCAAGGGGCAGCTGCTGGTGGCCAAGCATGAGGTGAGGGGCACGACACTCCAGCCACGGGGAGCAGGGCACAGGCCACCCTGGGTGCGTGCAGAGGGGCCCCACGTACCTCGGGGCCAGGTGAGCCTGGCTCGCCTTTGTCTCCCTGGAAGAAAGGAAGGGTGGGAGTTACTGGGCACAGACCCCTGAGAGCCGGTGCGCTAACCCTGGGGACATAACTGGGGACCTGTGGGTGTTCTGCACCCCCCCTTCCGTCATGGTAGTCTCAGCCACCATCACCTGCGGGCGAATGTGCCTGCACTGTGTCCAGACAGTTCCTGGGAGACCTGCATCTGCCCCTGAGGTTGTGCCCCCTCCGCACCCAGTCCCCTAGGACAAAGACGCTCCAGGGAACCAGTGGGAACCTTCAGGGCCTTCCCGGAGACGCCCACCCCTGCCCAAAGCTCCCATCCTATGCCGGGACTTACAGGTGCTCCTCGGGGTCCTGGGTAGCTGATTCCAGGTCTGCCGGGGTCTCCCTGGAGGAGGTGTGGGCCCATCGGGGCAGGTCCGGTGGGAAACATGAACAGTCAGCATGGACGGAGGGCCCGTGGGGCTGGGCTTTGGGGAGGGCATGCTCCCCCGCAGGGTGAGAACTACAGTGGCTGCCCAGCCCCCTGCCGCCCCCCACACCGAGGGCTGGTAGGCACACTGCTGGCAGCCTCCCTCCAGAGCCGAAAACAGACTCAGCATCCCTGCCCCACCTCTCCAGTCCAGCCGGGCCGGGAGGGGTGTACCTTTGGGCCAGGCTGTCCTGAGTCTCCACGGGGACCGGCATCACCGGGGTCTCCCTGAGATCCCTGTGGGCAGAGAGAAAGAGGGCAGTTGGTACAGACAGACTGACTGCATCCAGCTCTGACCACCAGGCAACACTGCCTTGCTGCCCTGAGGGTCACTGCCTGGCTCCTCCTCTTCCATGTGCCCCCTCAGGGCTCCCAGGCCCCACTGCTGCTTCCTGCTCATCCCCCACCCCCTACCCCCCACCTGGTAAAGCCGCACCATTCAGGGTGGGACCAGAATGTGAGGTGCATGGGGACCCTTGTCCCTTGTCCCAGTGCCTGAGTTTGTCATGGGGACAGTGTCCTGCCGAGGACAGGAGAACCCAAGTGGCACTGCAGGGCGGGGGAATTAGCCAGTGAGGCTGAAAGACAGAGCTGTAGACCCCTCCCAGGTGTTTTGCCACTGACCTGCTTCCCAGGCTCCCCCAGAGCCCCCTGGGGGCCTCTGGGTCCAGGCAGGCCTCGGTCTCCCTGGAAAGAAAGGGCACCTCAGAGACCTGTCATCACCACTGCAGATATCGAAGGGTGGGGGGCAGCTGCCACTGGCCTGGGCATGGCCTCAGCCCTCAGCCCTGACCATAGTGGCCCTGGCAGGGGCTGCAGGGAGGGAAGGGCAGGGGGAGGGCAGGGGGTCCCAGGCTTAGCCCCCTCCAGCCGGGATGTTGGATGCCACCTGCCCCCCACTTACCTTGGCTCCTTTGCTGCCGATCTCCCCAGCCAGGCCCCGGGGCCCCTCGGAGCCAGGGTCACCCTGTGAGAGGAGAGCCCAGTTATCAGGGGTGTGTGGGAGGAGGTGCAGCAGGAGGGCGCCACATTTTCTGGAGAGGACCCCAGGTTGTGGAGGTGACGTCAGAACAGCAGCCTCTTGCAGCTTGGGCAGGACCACCACCCGTTCCCAGAGGAGGGGACGCCCCTCAGCCCATCACCCACACTACACAGGAACCTCTGGTTCCGCCCCAGAGACAGGACACCCTGGCCAGCTGCAGGAGCATGTGGGCATGGCGGGAGCCTGTGGGCGGAGCAGCTGGCAGCCTTGAGCCCCGCCCGGGTTCCTCCACAGGCAGTGTAGGTGGGGATGCCCCTGGTTGCCTCTCGCTTCCCCAGGCTTTTCAGGAAGTGTCCCTACTGAGAGGCCCTGGGGTCACATTCGCTCTCCCTCACCATGGGACCGTCAGCACCACGGTGGGAACCTGGCGCAGAGGTGGACATGGCGACAGCACCCACGCTTCCCAGGAACGGACACTCACCTTCTCGCCTTTGCGGCCATCGCTGCCTGGCCCGCCCTTGGCTCCAGGGTCTCCTCTGCGCCCCTGCGGAGAGTGGGCATGTGGGTGGGGGCCACAGGGGGACCCCACACTCTTCTCCACCCACGGGGACTCTGGTTTTGGGGCCTGGAAGCCCCTCAAGCGGGCCTCAGCCTAGATCCTCATCCTCTGCCCGGTTGGTGTGATCCCAGCCATGGATTTAGGAAGCGATGTGGGGAGGGGGCCCCTGATCAGCTGTCAGTCCAGGTCGCCTTTCAGCTAATGCGATTGGGCCCTGGATTGCACTGGCTATCGGTGCAGACACTCAGCTCACTTTCAGGTCGGGCCAGCCAGGCCTCCACATGCACCTCCTGGAGCACCAGCCCTGGGACCGGGCCCCTCCTGCCCCGTGGCAGGGCACCCTGGGGCTGGCTTGGTGACATGAGGACGCTTATGTTGGACCCACAGAGAGTGCGCCTGGGCCTACGTTCAGCCCTCAGGGGTGTCCTGCAGGAGGGCAAGGTTGGGATGCTGGGCCACTTTATGGGCACTGAATAGCCAGCAGGGGCGTGGCTGACCCTTTCCTCCTCTGCAAAGGGCGTGTGGAGGCACACTGGGGACCCTCAGGCTCAGAGGGGCGCAAGCAGGGCACAGGCCAGGAAGGGCTAGGCAGGCAGTGCTCTGGACCCTGAGCTTGAGGGGCTGAGATGTGGACTCACGGGCTCGCCTTTGCGTCCACGAGGCCCCGGCCCGCCTTTGGCTCCTTTCACGCCAGAGCTTCCTGGGGCTCCGCTGTTGCCTTGATAGCCCTGTGGGGAGGAGACAACTCAGCCAGATGGGATGGCCTGGGCCACATGAGCAGGCGTAGCCTTACTTGGTCAGGTGAGACTGGGTGCGACTTGGGGAGTGGGTGCTCTGTCACCCAGCCGCAGGACAGAGAGGTTGGTCGCCTGTTCAGGCGTGGGGCTGGTGAGGGTGCCTGCTCTCTGTCCTGCCCCCCACTTTTATTGGTCCAGTGGGCACTGCAGTGTGTGGCTGGGGCAGGAAAACAGGGACCCCCAGGGATACTTGCCTTGTTTCCCTTGGCCCCGTCGTCTCCTGGGGGCCCTCTGCGTCCCGGGCGGCCAGGGTCCCCCTGGAAGGGTTTGAAGAAGTCAGCCTCACATCCCTTGGATGTAGGCCAGGGGCGGGACCCTGGAGGGGCTAGGGGCATGTGCCTCCCCTACCATGTTGGCAGAGCACACTCTTGGTCTGCTCTGGCCACCGCTCCATGGGTTAGGCCACCTACCTTGGCACCCTGGTCTCCAGGTTCCCCAGGGCTCCCTGCGTCCCCTGGGTAGCCATCGAGGCCCTGTGAGAAAATGGGGAATGAAGCTGTCTGGGTCTCTTACTGAGAGCTGCACTTGGGGTTCCCCTACTAGCTCAAGGCCAGCTGACGTGGGGATGGTGACCAGCCCCTCCCCCCGACACACACATCATCTGGATTGGATGCTCCACCTGGTCTCGGTGGCCAGAACCTGCCGGACCTGGGCGGGACAACCAGATAAACCTCAGAGCCGAGCTGTCAGACTCTGGGGAGCAGCTGCCCCGAGGCCATTTCATCCTGTTGTGACCCCAACCCAGTCTGGTCCCCGTGCAGGGCAGGGCCGAAGAAAGAAACCAAGCTCAGGGACTCCCGGCTTCCCCACCCCCGCCTGGCACCCACTCAGGGTTTCAGCATTAATGCGAAGAGGAGCCTGAGCCGTGCTTACCCGACTCCCAGCGTCTCCCTTGCAGCCAGGAGGTCCGATGCGCCCCAGCTTGCCCTGGAATCGGAGAGGGGAGCAGATGTGTCAGGGGCGAGACTCAGGGGATGATGCATCAATGGCAGGTGTAAATATGACAACGTGACAGGTACAGGCGCCGTCTGTGCCAGCCTACGAGCCCTGGTCACACATGTGTGCTACTGTGTGTTTTCACGGCTTGACTGTTGTGGTGGCATGGCTGTGGGAGCAGGAGAGTGGCCGTGGGACAAGTGTTCAGAGTGTCTCCTCCACATGTGTGAATGCCTGTGTGCACGTGTGATGTATGTGCATGGGCGAGTGCATGCATGAGATGTGTGTGTACATGTGTGTACATGTGTGAACTGCCACTCAGCCCAGTGTGGGGTTGTGCAGAACAGACTGGAAAGTTCCTGCAAGGCTGGGCCTCGGTTTTCAGGAGCAAGCGTTCATTCCTGCCCTTGCCATGGCCTCATTTGTCCTGCGTCCGCAGCACAGCACAGACTGGGACTGCTGAAGCCACACGCCAGGGAGAGGCTGGGCCCCAGGGAAGGAGTGGGGGCCTGAGAGACGCTGCCGTGCACAGATCCCTGCCGGCCTGGGGTGCAGCCCGGGAGCACTCTACCTTCTGTCCATCGGTGCCATTCTTGCCAGGCAGGCCGGAGGCACCCTGGAGGAAGGAGGGAGAGGGGATGCCTGTCAGCCCCGACCGTCATCCCTGGGGGGAGCAGGAAGGTGGGGTGCCCTGCCCACCTGGCCCCACACCCGGCTTACCTTCCGCCCATCAGCTCCAAATTCTCCCTGTGCAGAAGGAAAGTGAGGCTGTCAGCTCAGGTCTGCAGCACCACAGACCCCCCACCTTAGGGGCCCAGGTCTTCCCTTGGCCAAACTCGAGGCCAGAAGGACCCCAGAACAAGGCCACCACAGCACAGAGCCACATAGCACCCCCAGCAGGAACCGCAGGCTCGCCAAGGGTGCTGTGGGGAGTTGGGGCTGAGGCTCAAGCAGACGCCAAGTGGAATCTGGCTGCTGGGAGCTGGAATCTCACCTTCTCTCCTTTGAAGCCAGGAACACCCTGAGGTCGAAGGAAACAAAAGCAGCATTATGGCGGGGAGTGTGTGCGCGCGACCCCACAGGTCACCAGAGGGGGCAGTGGTCACCAGCCTCGGGTAGGGAGACATGACTGGGGCTCAGGACAGACGTTTGGTTTGGGGACAACACTCAGAACACTGAGGTGCTTCACGTCCTTGAGTCAGGGGAGGGGAGGCGGGCTGGGCCAGAGACATCCTGACCCTTTGGGCTGGTCCCACCTGGAGCCCGGCAGCCCTCGGCTTGTCCCCAGTGTCCCCAGCCATCGGAGCAGGGCTGGGCGCAACTTGCCTTGGGTCCTGGGAATCCGATGGGGCCTTCAATGCCTGGGTCCCCCTGTGGAAGAACAAAGGGTCGTGGGTGTAACTCCAGCCTGGAGAGCAGGGGCCGCGGGGCTGGGTGGGACGGCACGTACCTGTCGTCCTTTCTGTCCGGGCTCTCCAGGCTCGCCCATGTTGCCCTTGGCGCCCTAAAAACAGACAGCGGAAAAGGGGTAAGTTGAGGCAGGGAGGGGCAGGGTAGGCCATCAGGGACCCTGTCACTGGCTCCTGGGAGGTGGAAGAGTGACAGTCTCGGTGTCAGCGAGGCTTGGCTGCTGGTCCCGCCCAGGCGACAACAGCAACGCCACATCAGGATATCCCAGAGTAGGGTCAGTGGCCCTGACCTCTGACCTCAGAGAATCTTGACCTCTGTCACTCCCAGACCTGTTTTGGCCTTTCTCTGAACTCTGACCAGTAATCCAGCGGGCAGGGTGCCCGCCAGGCCTCTCCGCAGCAGCGGCTCCGATTCCGCACCAGCCTGGGCAGCACCCACCCTCATGCTATCCGTGATATCAACTTCTTTGCTTTATAAGAGCATTTTAATGGCAAATCTTAATTTCAAAAATGTTTCTACTTTCCTCAAAATGTCATTTAAATGGAAGTAGATCCGAACGGAGTTTGAGTTTTTTCAGGGTCAGAAGTGTTGAACCCATAGAAGTGTAGTTGGCCCGAAATTCATAGTTCAAGAGGGTTTGGGGTTTCCCAGCAGGACAGATTCCAGGGTGGGCTGGGTAGCTTACCTTCTGTCCGCGGTAGCCTTTGGGGCCAGGGGGCCCAGGGATCTCCAGACAGCTCACTTTGTAGCACTGAAATAAGAAGCAAGGGGCAGCGTGAGGGCAGCTTGAAAAGTCCAGCTGTGGGGGGAGGGCGGATGCTGCCCAGTCCCCCAGCCTGCTGGGGGTAGGCCACCCCGAGCACGGGGCTGGATAAAGGGCCAGAGTCAGGAGGTGCCCACCGGGGTGGGGGCCTATATATGCTCTAGTCCAGCTTTGGAACCCGAGACTGGGCTGAGTGGTGACTAACAGCAGCAAGCACGACAGAGTGGTTGGCTAGGCACCCTTGCGCTTGCATGTCACCCTGCTGTGCTGTGCGCAGCTCTCCTGGGGAAGGTGTGCTGGCAGGAGCTTCGCCGAGTGGGAAACACTCCTTCCCTGCCTGTGAGCTGGAGCTGGGTGCACAGGCACGGGGGGTGGGGTGTCAGGGACCCGGGGCTGCACATCCCATGCTGGGCATCCAACCAGCCACTTGACCTGGCTCAGGGGGATGGAGCTTGTCAGTCCAGAAGGCCACCCTCAGCCTCAATGCTCACCCACTTGGCATGTGCTTGGTGGATGACCCTAACGCTGACCTCCTGGGCTCAAACGGCATGGTTTGGATCAGAAGCCCTCGTACCAAACTCGAGTCTCAGGCCCTACATGGAGCAGAGGGGTCTCTCTCCCAGGCGCCCAGGGAGTGCCAGGGAGCTGGCAAGGCGAAGTGTGTAATCTCTGCTGGGTCAGCACCTCAGAGGGCCCAGGGCACACCCAGCAGGGCTGGCAGGGACAGAATGCCTCTCACCTCTCCATAGGCCTCATGTTTCTGCAGAAAAGACAGAGAGAAACCCTGGTTAGCCATGAGCTGGAGATCGGGGCTGCTCTGCATCTGGCAGGGAAGCCAGGATATGGGAGCAGGTAGGAACCTGACCAGGCTTACCTCACTCACAGAGGGTAAACTGAGGCTGGTGCCCAGTGATCAGGTCCCAGAGCTCCTGAGTCCACCCTCCACCCCATGCTTGTGGGTTGATGATGGCCCTGGGAGGATGGGATGCCACAACTGCTCACCATGACCTTGATGATGCGGTTGATGGTGTCCTGGTCGATCTCGGTGGAGTCCGGCCGCATGGTGGCGTAGTTGCTGCGGTAGAGCTCGTGGGGTGCGCTGGCGATTTCGCGCAAGCCCTGCTCGTTCAGGTTCCGGTTCGGAGCCACAGCGAAGAGCCGGATGCCTTCTTCTCGGGCCCGCTCAGCCTGCAGCTTGATGCCACCGCACGGGCTGCCAGTGACGTGGCCATCGGTGATGACCACCGCGAAGTTGACCGCGCCCTTGGTCCCCTGCTGCTGGACCTGCCTGGTCATGTTGGCCAGTGCACAGTCGGTAAAGGTGCCGCGGCGGAAGGAGCGGATGCCTTGCAGGCCCTTGATGAAAGAGGCCCGGTCGCTGCCAGGCGGGCTGAACACCTCCACCTGGTCGGAGAAGTGCAGGCCGCCGTAGCGCCAGCTCAGGGCCACCTGGTCCAGGTACAGCTCGTCCTGCAGCTGGCTGATGAACTGTGGCACGAACTGCTGCATGTGGTAGAGCAGGCTGTCGGTGGGGGACTGCATGGTGACGCTCTCTGAGGTGTCCAGCACAAAGTACACATTGACGGGGCAGTCGGCTTTCTCTGGGGGACATGGGAGGAGTCACTCGGCTGCACCCTGAGCACCTGCAGTGGGCGGTCCTGGGCTCTGCCTCACACCGGTTGCACCTGCACACAGGGCCCTGGCTCCCCACCAGCTGTCCCTGCTGTGCCCTCTGCTTACCACAGGAGTCCCAACCCCTGCGGGTGTACCTGGACAGCTGCTTCTCTCTGAGGTTTCTGGTGCGATGACCTGCTGCTGCTGCTGGGCCTGCAGAGCCCCCAGGAGCCCCCAGAGCAGGAGGGCAGAACAGGAGCCTCGGAGCATCTTGGCAGCACCCGTGGTCCCTGACGTCCTGCAATAGGGAGGAGTGGCTGCTGCAGACAGCGCCCTTCCCTCCCCACAGAGCCCTCCTCCCCGAGGTGGTGGGGGAGGCACACACAGTGGGTCAGCCAGCATGGGGCTCAGGGACCCCAGGTGGGGGCCACAAACATTTAGTGGGTGCAGAGACCGCCAGCTTTGGGCTCAGTTCTGGGTGGATTAGCTCGTTCCCCACTGTCCCTACCCTGGAGGCTGGGTCTGGAAGACAGGGAGATTCTCGGGAAGTCAAACAGTTGACCACATTGTGAGAACAGAGCAGCATGGACAGGGGAGTGGGGTGTGCTGGGGGCAGGGCAGAGGGGTCAGCTTGGGCTGACTGGGAGAAGCATCAGGGAAGGGGTGAGAGAGGCACTGGCCAGGGTTGGGGGTGGGCCTTGGTACTTGATTCCGTCGTCTAAATGACCCCACACTGACCAGTTAGGGAAACTGGCCTCTGGGATGCAATATAGGGGCCAAGACCCAGACAGGCCTGGAGGCTGGCAGGCAGTGGGTGCTCGGGGTTGGGGTACCTTCCCCAGAGCCATTCACTGTGCCCGAGCATGTTTCCACAGATGTGAGCTTTCCCTGCCCCTTGCTGCCCTCTGCCAGGCCCGCCCGGCAGCTGCACAGCCTGGAGGAGCACCTGGAGGCCGGGGCAGGTGGAGCGGCTGGGCTTTGGGGACCAGATGTGAGAGGAATGAGGACTGTCTGTGGGAAGGTGGGGAAGGGATGTGGCCTGGCTCTTTTGGGGGGACCCCTGCAACCCCCAGCTGCCTCTGAAAGCCCCAGAAACACTCTCAAGCAGCCTTTGCAGAAGCCCTTGAGAGGAGGGACTGAGGCGTCCAGCCAACAGCTGGGGGAGTGAGCCATCTACAGGCACATCCTGCACCCTGGTCAGCGCTTCACATGACCATGACCCTGGCCAGTACAGACCATGGCTGCGCCTCATGAGGGCCCTTGAGCTGGAACCACCCAGTCAAGCCCCTCTTAAATTCCCGAACCACATAAATTATGAGATAGTAAATGTTTCTTCCTTTAAATCACTGAGTTTTGAGGGAATTTATCATGTAGCAATAGATAACTAACAGAGGCCATCAAACTCCCCACAGCATTGTAGACAGAAGACCATGAGATAATAACTTTGGAATTTTGAGAAAAACAAAATGAATTTTGAGAAACAATGTCTTCCCAGTCAACATATCTTTCATGTACAAGAAGCAAAGTCTCAAGTGAAAATGGGCTCAGATCTACACTACCTACATACCATTGTTAAAAAAAAATCTGCAAGGAATTTCTGCAGATAACAGAATAAATAAAAAAGCAAAGAAACTTGAGAAATACCATAAAGTAAAGAAAATGAAGGGAAAAGGAGTCAGGGAGCATAAAATTAAATGCTTGAAAAATGACATAGATCAGTTGTGACAATAACTGAATGGTTTAAACTCTCCCGTTAAAGAGAAACCTTCTGCAGTTGGGTAGCAAAATGAAGCCCATGCCAGCGGTGCCTATGAGAGTCACACTTTAAACTGAGTGTCACAGATGGTGCAGAGACAGTGAGTGGGGGAGAGGTGGGCGCAGGTGGAAAAAGAGGGGCAGTGCTGTGTGAGGCTGGGTAGCATTTACCGCAGAAGAGTGAGGGATGGGGTCAAGGGACAGACAGAGGCTGCAGTCTAGTTATAAATCTTTGTGTCCTAAATGTATGATATAAACTGTGTAAAGCAGCATCTAAAAAACTGAAGAAAAACTTACAAACTGAAGTCATGGTAGAAGACTAACTCACCTTTTAAAGTTATTGACAGATCAGATAAACAAAATATAGAATCTGAATGTCCATTTTTATGAAACTTGGACAGTAACAAGTAGGGAATACATGTGTATTTTAAAGATTTTATTTATTTATTTTGAGAGAGAGGGGAAGGGAGGGAGAAAGAAAGGGAGAGAAGCATCAATGTGTGTGGTTGCCTCTCGCATGCCCCCAACTGGGGACCCGGCTCACAACCCAGGCATGTGCCCTGACTGGGAATCATACTGGTGACCCTTTGGTTCACAGGCTAGCACTCAATCCACTGAGCCACACCAGCCAGGGCAGGAATATATATTTTTTAAACATAAAGGATTTGGATAATGTGAGTAAAACACAGACATATTAATTACCTATTTATGTCTTTGAAACCTAGAAGAAATATATACCATATTTTTGGACTATAAGACGCACCCCCCCAGATTTGTGAGGAAAAGGGGTATGTGTCTTATAGTCCAAATGTAGCTTACCTGGCTTGCTGTGGGGGGGGGGTGGCTATGTAGTGGGGGTCACAGGTTATTACATATTTTACCACATTTTTTGCTTCAATTTTTTTTCCTATTTTCTGCCTCTAAAACCCAGGTGCATCTTATGGTCCTAAAAATATGGCATTCTTTTTTTAAAAAATTATATTTACTTATTTTTAGAGAGAAGGGAGGGGAAAGAGAAAGAGAGGGAGAGAAACATCGATCAGTTGCCTCTAGCATACTCTCAACCTGGGGCCAGCCCACAACCCAGGCATGTGCCCTGACTGGGAATTGAACTGGCGACCTTTTGATTTGCAGGATGACACCCAACCCACTGAGCTAAACCAGTCAGGGTGGGAATATATACATTTAAAATTTTTTTACAAAATTTGGTCCTAGAGTAAGCTACAAGGAAAGCTTAAATTTATTTTTTTTTAAATGGAGAATTGTACAGATCAAATTCTCTGAGTCACAATGCACAACTAGCTGCTGATAAGACAAAGGAAAAAATCAAAACACCTGAAAATTAAAAAATTCTGTCTTATAAAAACTATATAGAAATTAGTAATGAGAATGTTGTTACACATAAAAACAAACACGAGAAAGCCAAAGCTATAATCAGAGGAGAATGCATAGCCTTAGATACTTCATGTTATAAAATAAGAAATTAGCGTAACAAGTTAGGCAGGTAGTTGAAGTAACTAGAGACAGAGAAAAGAACAAGATGAGTCTCAGGAAAGCAAGAGAGAGAAAATAATAAAAAACAAATTAATTGATTAAAAAGTACTCAGACTAGAATAAAAATAGATCTAAGAGCTGACTCTTTGAAAAGGACAATAAAATAGAAAAATATTTTTAGCAAGTGTAATTGTAAGTACAAATATGAAAATATACAAATTTAAGAATAAGTAAAATAATTTTGTTTTTAACAGCCACACCACATGCAGCTCTGAGCTAATACATGTGAAAGACTCTTTTCTGGGAAAAATTTTGAGGAGAGGTGATGAATTGGCTAGACTCTGTCTAGAAGGAATGGGCACACTGGAAGGAAATATGTCCCCAAAGGCTCTTGCCCAGGCAGCTTTTAAATGATTCTTTTGCATCTTCTAGGACAAACACATACCTGCTATTTAATCTGCTTCAGGACATAAAATTATAAGCTTCTTTTCAATTCACTTTTAAACTTGGTAAAACCAAAAGTTGACAAAAGAAATCCCCAAAAGGAGCTCTATAAAAATTTTAATTAATCTTAGAAAATAAAGTCCAGTGGCATATTAAGGACCACTAGACCAGAACAAAGATTTAGTTACAATAAAAATACAATGATGCAACACTGGGAAATGTATTAATGTAAGTCACTTTACTATAGAAAATAGGAAATCATTTTCTGCTTTAATAGAACCCCCAAATACCTATTTCTGATTTAAAAAAAAAGACAAGGAAAAACTTCACAACAAACTTACGTGTTAGATTAACATTATAAAGAATATATATATTTCAAATTTAGACCCAATATCATATTTTATATGAAAACTAAAATAGTTTCTTCTAAAATAGGTTCTTTTCTTTGTGGGCCACAGAGCCTTTTAGGATTCTGGACAATTTCACCTGACACAAATGCACAGATATGTGTATATCAGAAATATCCTTTAAGAATTCAGGGAGTCCATGGACCTGATCCTGGATTAAAAAGTCTTGCACTAAAAGAATGCCTATTAGAATACAAAAAAGAAAAAGATAAAGAGTGTTTATCTCCCTCTATTATTCAGTGTTGTGTTGGAAGCCAATGCAATAAGACAAAAAAAAAAAAAACACAAAAAACCCAAAGTATAAACTTGGAAAGGAAGAGATGGTAACTGCCCTGTTTAAGATGGGACTGTCTACCTAGAAAACCCAATAAAATGAACTGAACATAGTTTAGGGGAGAGAGAGAAAGGTGGGGAGAGTAGAATGCAGTGAGGGAGTTAAAACTATTGTGTATATACACACACATATATGTTCAAAAGCTATACATTTTCTTCTATTAGTAACAACCAATTAGATAATGTAATAAAAAACCAGAATTCAAACTAGCAAGGAAAAAAAACATGTAAATCCAAGGAATAAACTTAACAAAAATCTATTTTCAGAATATGCAAGCCTTAAGAAAAACTAAAAAGTTTTCTAAGGAACACATTGGAGAGATAAATCTTAGCTATGGATGAGAAATACAATATTTAAAAATATCAGTACTTCTGACTAAATATAAAACTGAATAAAAATTTGATTAAATCTTCAAGAAAAGTTTTTGGTTTGTTGCTCCTATGTACTGACAAAATAAATCTAAGATTCATCTGGAAACAGAAGTAGAAGTAGCTCAGAAAAATAAAAAATAAAGGGTGATGAGGAAACACGCTAGCAAGTGCAAATGATACAATCAATCTACGGTGATTGAACATTTGTGGTTTTCGTGCTGGAATGGGGTAGCTGACCACGCAGCAGTGGGCACAGCAACATGCACGAACTGAGGAAAGAGACGGTGGCCTTCAGAGCAGGACAAGGGCTGGGACAAGGGCTCACAATGTGAGCAGAAGAAAAGGTAACCCCACCTTGCACAGGACACACAAATAAATCTCAGGAGAAAGAACTGAGTGTCAAACGTGGACCAAAAAAGTCTTTGAAGAAAACAGAAAGGATGAAATTCAATGTAGTATCTTCCCTGGTCCCCCTCCACCAGACACTGTGCTCCATCACTTAGCACTCACACAGTCCTTGGACGTAGGCACTATGAGACACCGTTTCGTAGAGGAGGGAACTGAGAGTAGGTGCAGGTAACTTGTCCAAGGTGTTCAGCTAAAGGCTGAGGTCCACACCCAGGCAGCGTGGGTCCAGGTTTCCACTCCTGACAACTGGGCTCCCACACATGACCGTCATCACAGCAAAAGCAACGTGAGAAGAGTGGGAACAGACTGAGAACCAGGCAACAGACTTCCCAATTCATGATCAAGATGTCACATTCTTAAGGTTTAAAACTTCTGATGGCCTCTTATTAGGTGTGTACATGTTTATAATTGTCATATCTTCTTGCTGTATTGAACCTTTTATTAGTATATAATGTCCATCTTTGTCTTTTATTATTGCTTTTGATTAAAGTCCATTTTCTCTGATACTAATATAACCACCCCTGAATTCTTTTGGTGCATTGAATAAAGTTTTCCATCCTTTCACTTTCAACTTATTTGTGTCTTTGGATATAAAGTGAATATTTGTAGAAAGCAATATAGTTGAACTATTTTTAAAAAATCCATTCTGCTAGTCTCTGTCTTTTGATTGGAGGACTTATCCATTTACATACAACTAAAGGAACTACTGATAAGGAGAGGCTTACTTTTGTCATTTTGCTATTGTTTTCTTTGTGCCTTATAGCTTTTTTGTTCCTCGTTTTCTGGATCATTTTCTTCTTTTGTGTTTAGTTGATTTTTGTAGTGAAACATTTACATACCTTTTTCACTTCTTTTTACATATATACTTTAGGTATTTTCTTTGTGGTTACCATGGGGATTACATTTAACATCCTAAAGTTATAACACTGTAATTTGCATTTATGCTAGCTTTATTTCAATAATGTACAAAGTCTTTGCTGCTTTAAGAGCTCCATCCCTAGCCCCTTCATCTATTGCTGCCACAAAATTACATCTTAAAAAAAATTTAAATTAAAAACATTTTTTCAAATACACTTTACATTCAATATTATTTTGTAATAGTTTCAGGTGAAAAGGACATCTTTATCTGTGCACCCAAAAATGTAGACAAATATTTTAAATACATTGGTCCCTTAAATCATGTGAAAAACAAAATATGAAGTTATAAACCAAAATTACAGTTATACTAGCTTTTAGACTAATAATTGTTTTTTTAAAGTATTCATGTAGAAATCATATAGAAAACACACCATTGTGCCACAAGAATAGACTTTTTTATAATCGCTCATGTACTCATCTTCGTTGAGAATGTATTTCTTCATGGGCTTCAAGCTACGGTCTAGAGGGCTCTCATCTCACCCTGCAGGGCCACCTTGGGAGTTTCTTGCTGGGCAGTTTTGGATGGTTGAACAAACTTCCTCAGCTTTTGGTTTATCTGGGAATGTCTTAATTTTACCCTCACTTTTGGAAGACAATTTTGCTGGTATAGGATTCCTGGGTGAGAGTTTTTATTTTCTTTTAGTATTTTGAATATATCAGCCCACTGCATCTAATCTCCAAAGTTCCTGATGAGAAATCTGCTAATAACCTTATTGAGGATCCCTCGGATATAGTGAGTCATTTCTGTCTTGCTAATGTCAAAGTTGTCTTTTGAGTTGTATTATAATGGGTCTCAGTGTGACTTTCTTTGAGTTCATTCTACTTGGAGTTCATTGACTTACTTCAATGTTTATATTTATGTTGCTCATAAAATTTGGGAAGTTTTTGACCATTATTTCTTCAAATATTTTCTCTGCTCCCCCCCCCCCACCTCCTTCTGAAACTCCCACGACAGGTGTGACGGTCCTCAGGCTCTGTTCACTTTTCTGCAATCTTTTTCCTTTCTGTTCTTCAGAACATTGTCTTATCTTCAACTTCACCAATTCTTTCTTCTGTCTGTTCTTATATCTTTGAAGCTCTCGAACACATTTAAACAATTATAGTTATTGTACTTTTGAGCTCCATTATTTCTAGATTCTATATAGGTTTCTGTCTCTTTATTGATATTTCCATTTTGTTCAGGCATTGTTTTCTTGGCTTTCTCCATGCCTTCCTTTATTTTAGTTCTTTGAGCATCTTTAATGGTCGCGTTAAAGTCTTTGTTTAGTAGATCCACCACCAGGTCTCTTTCAGGGACAGTTCTGTTGGTTTATATATTTTTTCCTTTGGTGGGCCATACTTTCTTGTTTCATACATGTATGTCTTGCAATTTTTGGTTGAAAACTGGATATTTGAATCTAATAATGTGGTAACTCTGTAAGTAATATCCTTTCCCTTCACTAGGGTTTACTGGTTGTCTTTATTGGTTTTTGTTTTGATTGTTGTAGGCTGTCTCAGTGCCAAGGATCAATCTGAGATATAAATGTAAGATCTTCTCAGGCTTGTCCTGAGCCTGCATCTTCCCCTGGGTACGTTTATGCAGTTGTTTTTGAGTGTCCTAGTCTTCAGTGTCTGGCTCCCAAAAGGAGAAAAAGAAAAACAAATGGGAGGAAAAGATGCCAACACTTTAAATCCCCTTGAAGTAAATTCAGCTGGGGGAGGAAAGGACTTGCAGTGATGGGGCAAATGTAACAACAATGGCAGCCTCAACAGGTTTAAAAATAAATTACACAAAGTGTCTTCTCTGATCGTGATGGGATAATAATGTTAGAAGTCAGTAAGAGAAGAAAAATGAAAAAATTTACAAAATTGTGGAAATTAAACAACTCACTCTTAAACAACCAATAGATCAAAGACAAAATCACAGGAGAAATTAGGAAATACTCAGACACTAATAAAAATGAAAACAAAATACAGTAAAACCTAAGAAACACAGCAAAAGTATTGCTAAGGGGGAAATTTACAGCTCTAAATATAAACACATAAACATAAAAAACAAGAAACATTTCAAATTAATAATCTAAGTTTACAGTTTATGGAACTAGAAAAAGAACAACAAACTAAACCCAAAGATAAGGAAAGGAAAGACATAACAAAAATTATAGCAGAGATAAATATTAAAATAGGTAATAGAAAAAAATAGAGAAAATATATGAAACCGAAAGTTGGTTCTTTGAAAAGACCACTATTGACAAACCTTTAGCTAGATGGACTAGGAAAAAACAGAGAAGATTCAAATTACTAAAATCAGAAACGAAAGTGGGGGCTTTACTACCAATTCTACAGAAATAATAAGGATTATAAGAGAGTACTATAAGCCAACAAATCAAGTAACCTAGATAAAATGGATGCATTCCTAGAAACACAAAGCCTACAAAGGCCAAATCATGAAGAAATAGAAATTATGAATTGACTTATAAATAATAAAGAGATTGAATCAGTAATTAAAATCTCCTGACAAAGAATATTCCTGCACATGATGGCTTCATTGGTGAATTCTACCAAACATTTAAAGGAAAATCTAACACCAAAACTTCTCAAACTTTTGCATTTCAATTCACCAAATTTCAATTTAAGAGGAGGGAATGCGTTCTAAGTCATTCAATGAGGTCAGCATTACCCCTATACCAAAACCAGAAAAAGACACTATAAAAAAAGAAAACTAGAAACCAATACTCCTTATGAACACTGGTACTAGAATCCTCAACAAAACATTAGCAAACATAATTCAGTAGAATAGTAAAAGCACCAACCACCATGACCAAGTGAGTTTTATTTCTGGAATGCAAGGATGGTTCAACATACACAAATCTATCAATGTAATACATCACATTAACACAATTAGGGGAAAAAACCCTTATGATTATCTCAATCAATACAGAAAAAACCTGTGATAAAATTCAACACCCTTTCATTATAAAAACACTCAACAAACTAGGACTAGAAGGAAACTACCTCAATAAAATTAAAGCCAGATATGAAAATTTCATAACAAACATCATCAAACATCAATGGTGAGAGACTGAGCTTTTCCTCTAAGATCAGGAACAAAGCTAAAATGCCCACTTTGGTCACTTCTACTCAACATAGTGTTAGAAGTCCTCACCTTAGCAATTAGGCAAGAAAAAGAAGGAAAAGGCATTCAAATAGAAAAAAAATGAAATAAAATGATCTGTGTAAAGATGATATGATCTTATCTGTAAAAATCCTAAAGATCCCACAAAAAGAAACGGAATAAATAAATTCAGCAAAGTGCAGGATACAAAATCAACACTGAAAAATCATTTACAGTTTTTACACTAACAATGTACACTAACAAAGGAAGTTAAGAAAACAATTCCATTTATATTAGCATCAATAGAAGAAAATAGGAATTACTGTTACCAAGGAGGTGAAATATTTATTCACTGAAAACTGTAAAACATTTCTGAGAGACATTAAAGATATAAATAAATGGAAAGATGTTCCATGTTCATGGACTAGAAGACTTAATAGTAAGGTATCAATAACACCAGGGTGATTCACAGATTTAATACAATCTTTACCAAAATGTCAATGTTGATTTTTACAGAAATGGAAAAATCCTTTCTAAAATTAATAAGGATTTTCAAGAGACCCCATAAAAATCCTAAAAGAGAAGGACAAAGCTGAAGAACTTACACTTTCTAATTTCAAGACTTACTACAAAGCTACAATAATCGGAACTGTAGTACTGGCATAAAGACAGATAAGATAGACCAATGGAACAGAATAGGGAGTCCAGAAGTAACCCTTGCATATATAGTGAAATGATTTTCAGAAAGGGGTCATGACCACTCAATGGGGGAAAAGACAGTTTTTCAACAAATAGTGCAGGAAAACTGATTATCCACCTGCAAAAGAATGAAGCTGGAACCTTACCTAACACCACACATAAGAATGAACTCAAAATGGACCCATAACCTAATGTAAGATCTAAAACTATAAAAATTTAGAGGAAAACATAGGGCGAAATCTTCACATTAGGTTTGGCAATGGTTTCTAAGACATGACACCAAGGGCACAAACAGCTAAAAAAATAGACAAATCAGCTTTCATGAAAATTGAAAAGAAAATTAGGAGTAAAAAAGCAACCTACAGAATGGGAGAAAACATTTGCAAATCATTTTTCTAATAAGGGATTAATATCCATAATACATAGAGAACTGAAAATCAGCGATAAGAAACCCCCAGGCAACCTGACTCAGAATGAGCAGAGGACTTGAACAGACATTGCTCTAAAGAAGAATTACCAATGGCCAATAAGCACACAAACAGATGCTCAATATTACGGTTAGGGAAATGCAAGTTGAAATTATGAGATGCCACATCACACTCACAGGGAGAGCTACTATAAAAAACCCCCCAAAACAAAAAGTGTTGGAGGGAGTGTGGGGAAACTTGAATTGTTTGCTGGGAATGTAGCATGGTAGGGCTGTTGTGGAAAACAGTATGGTGGTCTCTCAAAAAAATAAAAATGGGTTGACCATATGTGTATGGTCCAGCAACTCCACTTCTGGGTATATATGCAAAGGAATTCAGAGCAAAGAGATAGTTGTGCACCCATATTCACAGCAGCACTGCTAGCAGTGGGTATGTACAAGATGCAAGCAATGTAAGTGCCCAGTGATGGATGAATGGGTAAGTACAAGGTGGTCTGTGCATACAATGGAATATTATTCAGCGTTTAAAGGGAGGGAAATCCTGACACCTACTACAACGTGGGTGAGCCTCAAGGAAATTACGCTAATAAAATAAGCCATTCACAAGAAGACAAAAATTAATGATTCCAATTATATGAGATATTTACCTCAAAAATCATACACAGGAGGTAGAATGGTGGCTGTCAGGGGCTGGGGGAGGGGCCGGGGAATTAAGGGTTTAAAGGGGACAGACTTCAGTTTTGTGAAATGAAAAGAACTGCAGAGATGGGTGGGCGCAACAATAGGAATGTACGTAATGCCATTGGACTATACACTTAAAAATGGCTGAGACGTAAACTTTGTTATGTGTATTTTACCAAAATTTTTAAAAATCGGGGGGAAGCTCTTACAAATTAGTAAAAAATCGGCACCCATGAGGCAGTTGGGGAAATCATCAGCTGGCAAGTAACAACACTGCAGGCAGTAATCCAAACCTGTTGAACCGCACAACAACCAAAGGCACGCCGACAAACCAACAAGGCGGCGCTCCTCATCTACGACATTGGCAAGCGAGAAAAAAGGCAGGGACTCTGCCCGTCATTGGTCCCTCGTGATGGACACCAGGGTCCTTCTCCACTTCTCTGGTGGGCGTGTGACAACAGCCTTAAAAAGCACTGACACCTTTTACAAGCTTGGACCCAGACTCTCCTCTCCTGGGAGAAGGGGCCCCTCACAGCTGCCCACCCCCAACCTGCTCCTCGCAGTGTGTACAATGGGCCCCCACCACTGGTGTGGCGTGGGGCGTTGACACGTGTTAAGTCCCCAGTGGGTCTGTGGAGAATGCTGCTCTATGACATGGCCCAAACCCAATGTGAGCCCTCAGGTGGGAGCTACCCCCCACCACAGCCTGTTCAATGAGCTGGACCCCATGAACCCAGGGTCCCCTCTGGTTTTGCACAAAGGTGCCAGAGGAACCACAAGAGGGATTGACCCACTGAAATGTGGGCCCATGTTTTTTAAAAAATCAAACTATAGTATTTGTGTTCCTCCTGAAACAATCACAAGAACTAGTTTTCCCAGGATTGTAAAGTGTTTCAGGGCTGCAAACATGATCTCCCCACACCCCGTGCGCCTGGAGACCCCCTAGCAGCCCTGGCAGGTAAAAAGGGCAGGTGCTGTCTATTCATCCTGACCTCCTTCTACAGATGAGAAGCCGGAGGCTGAAGAGGAGGGTGGGAGCGGCCCATGCCCTCTGCTGAGGCCCAGGAAGAGCCGTCAGGCCCAGCTCCTTCTCCCAGGCACTGGCCATTCCTTTTCTGTTCTGGTCCATGCCTGATGGGGAGCTCATCTGAGGCTCCTCTGCTGTCTAGGGCTCCCCACACGCCTGAGGGACTGACTGCAGGTGGCCCCTCCTCAACAGAGCCACCTGTGCGGGCTGGCAATGCAGAGTCACCACTGGGCGTCGGTGTGCACTGCCCAGTGTGAGGGACCTTGCCCTACCTGATCAGGCGGCCCGGTGGATGAAGCCAAACTTTCGCCCTGGACATTACCTTCCCTGTGGCTTCTCCTGCTGCAGATGAGCCTAGCAACTGGCCCGACCAGCTGTGTTCTGCACAGGTCTCCCAGGTCACTTTCATCAGCACAGTGTGGCAGCTCCAAAGTGGCCAAAGTGGCCCAGAGGCCTACTGAAACCCATGTCCAGCCATGGGGACACACCTGGGCCCTGGGTACCCCGCTCCTCAGGGTACCAGAGGATCAGGAGTTTCTGAGTCAAGTATGCCTGGGGGGCCCAAGCCCTCTCCCCCGCCCCACTCTCCTGCTTCTGAATGCCTGCAGGAAGGCAGACAACTTCTCTCCTGGAGCCCCAAGGGCCTGTCCCGCCTCTGGGCCTTGGATGTTAGGCAAATGCAAGATGGCCTCCTGGCCAGAACTCCTATAATGAGAGGAAAAAGCCAGGGAAATTTGCGGATCTCCAGCCTACTTCTTTTTGGATGCCCTTCTGAAAGTGAAATTCCTCTCATCTGGGACAGCTGGGTAGACCAGGGGTCTGGGTGTGGGAGCTGGCCGTCTCTTCTCTGGGTACAGGGCCATATTCTAGGTGGGCACTGGGGGGAATGGTGGGAACACCTGGGCCACCACACCCTGCTGTTCTGTGTGTTGTGACTGTGTTACTAGGGTCAGTAGGCCTCTTAGAAGTTGACCCCCCCCCCCATTCTCTGAGGGTGCTGGAACTCTGCTGGGATGGGCGAGGAGTCCTGGGTGGGGCAGGGCCTGGCCCAGCAGGGAAGCCACCACAGGCCTGATCAGTTGGGCTCCCCCCTCACTCCCTGGGACTGCCTCTTGGCCCCCTGCTTAGTCTCCCAGTGGAGTTTGCAGCAGGAAGCCGGGGTGTGGAGGGCCCCTCCAAGCGCAGGGGAATGGGGGAAAGGCTGGGTCGTTGCTCACTCTGAGGGTAGGGGTGTATGACCGGTCCTCCCCCCCACCCCTGTTCCTGCCCTTGGGGTATTGGAGACACCCTCCTCCCCTGGTGTCCCCAGAAGCTCATTCTATCTTGGCTTCTCTTTCCAGGAGGAAGAGCACCCTCTCCCTCAGCCCAGGGGAGAGGGGCCAGCACCACTGGAGACCCTGTGCCCAGTTCCACATCACAGCCGGGGGTGGTCTTCCCAGGGGCTCACTTGGGCCCTCAGCCCTCCAAGGGTGTCTTCAAGGCCACAGACCTCCCAGGCCCTGGGACAGATCTGAGTTCAGATGCTGAGCCCCTCCAGCTGTCCAGTGACTTGGGGAGGTGGTGAGGTCCCCACAGGCAGCCCCAATTTCTGCATCTTAGCGTTGAGCCCAGGAATAAAGAAGGAGTCCCCTTTCCAATTGCGTCCCAGAAGAGACCAAACGGGGGTTCAGCACACAATTAACTCGGTACCCCCTGGTCCCACCGCCGAGGCAGTTAAGGCGCGGATGTGAGGAACTGTGATCTAGCGCCCAGCGGTTGAAGTGGGGCCCTGAAAGAGGGCCCGTTACCGCGGGCGGGGAGAGCCCGTAGGGACACCGTCCTAGGAGGGCC
This sequence comes from Tonatia bakeri, assembly GCA_004024845.1. NCBI lineage: Eukaryota > Metazoa > Chordata > Mammalia > Chiroptera > Phyllostomidae > Tonatia > Tonatia bakeri. The sequence goes on from PVIA01008061.1 coordinate 22,629, forward strand.
CGTCCAGGGTGCTCTTGGGACCCAGGTCCTCCACGCTCCTGTCCTGTCCTGTCAGGCAGGACTTGCTAACCAGCGGGAAGCGGCTCCAGGCGGCTGTCCGAGTCCCAGGGCCAGACCACAACCCCACGCAGAGGGTCCCAGTCCCGGGGTCGAGGGGTGCTTACCTGACCCTGAGCAGGCGCGGGGCGCCCTTGCCAGACACGTCCCGAGGAGACTCCGGGTCTTGACCGCCGAGAGTCGGCGCGGAGTGGGCAGGAGGGAGGGGACCACGGGAGGGGCCGCGGTCTTTATACCCACCCCGCCCCCTCCCAGCCCGCCCCCAGATGCGCGGCCACCGGGAGGCGCTGCGGCCACGCGTATGGGCCGGTAGGGGGTACTGCGGGCAGAGGGGACGGTGGGGGGAATCCGGGAAGGGCCAAAAGAGAGTGGGGGCGGAAAAGCCCCCCTCCCGCTCCCGAGGAGCGGCGAGGGTGGGGCACTGCCACTTCTCCAGAAACAGTCCTGAGCGAAGTCAGAGACACTCCCCAAGACGGGCCAGTTCGCCTGCTGCCCTCGCCCCACTTCCCGGGCCACGTCCACTCCACTCGGGGCTGGGGACCACGCCCGGCACGGAAGGTTGACCAGGGGCGACCTGCACTCCCCCTCGAAGGAGCTGCCTCTGGCTGCTGCACCGCAGGACTCTCCAGGCGAGGTGTCCCCCAGCTCAGAGTCCCCAGCTCAAGCACAGCAGGGCTCCAGCCTTTCTCCGTCTGGGAACCCACAGCTCCCGCAATACCCCAGGTCGGGACATGTGTCCTTCCTTGGTGGCCTCCTCCAGCCCTGCACGCCCTGGGCTGACAGGGGCGAGGTCAGGGAGTAAGGGCCTACGGGGAGGGCTGCAAAGGGCAAGGGTAACCAGGACAGCCGGAGCCTCAGGTGCTTTGGGTGGGGAGTAAGGTCCCTCTTCCTTGCAAGAGCCCCACAGGTACCCTTGGCGCTGGGCCCCGGGGACACTGTGATGTCCCTACTGTGGTGGGGATCCCCACTCTTGACTGTGGAGCGGCAGCTGCCCAGGGCAAGGGTTTCTCCTTGAGGTGAGATGTTGGCAGGACTGGGGCTAGGTCCCTGGACTGTGGGATGGACCGCAGCACCACCATCCTTGGCTGGGGGCGGGGCAGGTGGCTGGTTGCGGCTCCAGCCTTAGAAGAGCAGCTCCGCAAATCTCTGGTTCAGCGCTCTCCCATGGAGAAGCGGGAGACCCCAGAGCTTCCCGGTCAGCTGTCTGGGCCCTAGGGGGCGGGGCACTGCCGCCCTTGTGTGGACACCCTCTGGTCTTCCTGACCACCTCTTTCCATCTGCGCCCTGGTTCTGTGCCCCTGAGTCCCATCTTCTGGCCAGATAGTAAGTGCCAAAGGCGGGCGGATCTGTAGGGGCAACTGTGTTCTTAGTGAGCCCAGCAGTGGTGGCTGTTCAAGCAGAGGAGGAACAACCTCCTGTGTGAGCAGGGGCAGGCTGCCCCGGCTCTGCTCTCCGGAGTCCTGCGAGTTTGCCCTGGTCTCCCACCTCCTTCCGGCTCCCAGAGCCCCTCAGGCTGGACGTCCCTCAGTGCTTTCCACTGCCTCCCTGTGGGCAGTGCCAGTCCAGTGCTCTCCTCAGCCACCTTTCCTGTGGACAGTGAGTGCTTGGAGCCAGGGGACACTGGGCAGGGTGTGTGTGTGTGTGTGTAAGTGTGTGAGTGTGTGTGGAGTGTGTCGGTGTGTGCACCTGTGAGCAGGAGAGTACACGTGTGTCTGTGTGTCATGACCAAAGCTCCGGCCCTGCTCCCAGGGCGCACCGACTGGGGACCTGTGTGCTGCTGCCTGCGTCCTGCGTCCACCTGCCCTCTCACAGGGCCGTGCTTCCCACGGCTGCTCCCCGGGTAGGAGTACAGGCCCACTCCTTTAATTAGGGATGCATTTGGCTCTGCGTGTTCCCATCAGCCCTCCATTCCCCTCACTGCACCCCCACCTCTCCTCCCACTCTGTCCTTCACGGGGCCCTCATCTGTGGTCTGCAGGCTCCTGCGTCATCTTCAGCCCCTCCCTGGATCCCTCACAGCCATTGCCCCATAGATCCTAATCACATCCAGCCCTGCCTAGGTGCCTCCGCAGAAGACCCCAGTGGGCGCAGGGCATGCAGAAGGGGGTTCCTGCTGGCTCACCCACCACTAGCAGGTGAAGGGGACACTGTCCTTGCTAGTGTGAGAGGTAGAGGTAGCTCCTGGAACAAGGTGGAGGCCCAATTGTTAGATTTCATCAGGGGTGACCTGGGAAACTGTCCCTGGGGAAGGGGACAGCTCGCAGGTATGAGGACTCAGGCGTTTGCAGGGGGCAGTGGGTTGGCTGCTAAGTTGCGCTGACGGTCCTGCAGAGGGACAAGGGAGCTGCCCAGCAGTGAGGGGCTCAGAGTGAGGACCAGAGGCCTCTCTGGCATGGGGAGAAATCACATCTCTGGCAGAGGTCATGATGAGAGAACTCTGGCTGCAGGTGAGTTGGAATGTTTGCTGATGCTGATGCTGCTCTGTGAAGGTCAGGACCCCAGCCAGGATCACTGAGACCCCGAGACGTGGCCTGGGACATCCAAGGGGAAGCCTGAGGACATGGATCTGCAGGCCCTTGACCTCTCAGAGCCTTTGGAGGGCCACCCCTTCCTCGTAAGAACCAGTACTTCCCCTGCGCTGGAAGATGCTGAGCCCCTGCATCCCAACAAGGCACCAGGCACCCTCATCAGATGCTGCTCTGCCCGGTCCTCTGGCTGCCAGGCTGTGATCAGGAGATAGGCCCACGTGTCCTAGATGGGGGTGTGCTGGGCCCGGTCAGGGAGGGAAGGAGCTGCCAGCATGCAACTGCAAGAGCCAGAGGCACCCCTGGGGAACGATGTGGGGTCACTGACTCGGGGGCCAGCGCAGAAGACGGGAAGGAAGCATTAACTGACTTGGAGGCACTTTCTCGGAACAGGGAACTTAATCTTCTGGCAAGCTCTCCAGGCCACGAACAAACTTAGTTCTGGGGAAGCCGACAGCCCATGTGGAGCAGAGCAGATGGGTACAAACTGCTCTGGTAGGTGGCCAAGGAGGAACAAAGGGGCAGGGGCTCCAATAAGAAGGCAGGGGCTCCAATAAGAAGGCGTGGCCCTGCTCTGTTCTTGGACTGCAGCTCATTTTTTCCATCCGGAAGTGCTAACTGCAGAGGTGGCCAGTCACCAGGAGGAGGGACCAGCCACACCTGCACACACATACACTGTAATATCCTCCAGTTCTCCCCCAAAGAGACCTACAACATTTACTGGGTGACTGAACACTGGGGGAAGGACTGTTAAGACATTTCGAGGACAACTGGACAGAGGATCTGAGTGGACACTGACACTGGGAGACCCAAAGTGTCATCGTGGCCTCCCTGTGGGTGGAGGGGCCAGGTAGTAAAAGGAATCCTGGCTGAAGTATTGGTCACTGTGGGTCCTCTGGTCAACGAACCACCCAGTGGTCATTTCCCTGGTCCCCAAGTGTATCATTGTACCTACACACCGGGATCCTGGCCTGTGCACTCGAAGACATTGTGGTCCGAGGGTGAACCTGGAACACTGCCCTCTCCACAGCTTGGGTGGAAAGGCACAAATGGCATCCCCGAAGGTCAAGGCCTGGAGGACGCAGCTGTGATGGCCCGTCATGTCTCTGTCTCGTCAAGGGCTGGTCTGGGCCTTGCAGAGAACGTCAGACCCTGGACAGTGACCCCGAGGCTTCACCAAGTGGCAGCCCAACTGCATCTGCTGTGCCACATGTGGTGTCCTTGTCACAGCAGATTAATAAGGCTATTGATTAGCAATTATACTCTTTCCCTCCCATTTAGAAAAGAGGATTAGAAGAGTTTGCATTTGCTTGGGAGGGACAGTAATACTCATTCACCGTTGGCTGCAGGGCTGTGCTGACTTGCCCTCTGTCCTAATGCAGTCTGAGGAGACCTCGACCACCTGGACACCCCACAGGGCACGAGACACATCTGTTACAGCAATGACGTCATGCTGACCAGGCAGGACAGGGGGAGGAGCCTAGTGGGCTGGAGGCCATAAGACCCATGTGCCCTGGAGGGTGGGAGACAAGCTCTGTAACTCCAGAGACCTGCACTTCAGGGGAGTTGGTAGGGGTCTGGTGCTCGAGGGTGTGCTGTGGTAGCCCCCCAAAGTAAAAGACTAATTGCCGCATCTTGCACCCCCCACTTGAAAGGATGGAGCATAGGGCCTGGTATGCCTTTTTGGGTTCTGAAGGCAACACGGTCCACTTTGAGGAATACTGCTCTGGCCCATGCCTCAGGTGCCACAGAGGCATCCGGCTTGGAGGGTCCAGGAGCAGGGACATCTGTGCGGCTGGCCCAGGCTGGGTGCTTGGACCATGCCAAGTAGGAGGTGTCAGTGTGGGAAGAGACACCCCGCGGAGCTCGGGATGAGCCGGGACTCAGCAGCAAGGCTGTGTGCCTGCAGGGCCTTCACCTTCCGGGAAACACTTCCTCCCCCGCCCCCTGCCGCCCCCCCCCCCCCCCCCCCCCCCCCCCCCCCCCCCCCCCCCCCCCCCCCCCCCCCCCCCCCCCCCGCAGGGCGGCTGTCTTCCTAGCTTCTGCCCTCGGGACACCAGCCTCCAGCTTTGAGTTGGAGCCATCGGGGAGGCTGGGTACTTGCTTAGCAACCTTGTATGATCCTACCCTTCCTTCTGTGGGGTCCAGCAGTGATGGCCCCCACCCCACATGGTGGGCTTTTGTTTGCCTCCCCACACGGTAATGAGAGCATCAGCCACACAATTGCTTCATGCCTCCCGAGGAGCGTGCCACGCAAGTCACTGCACGTGCAGCTCACGAGCCCCTCTGCGTAGCTCCCCCCTGCCCTCTGCTGTAAGGGAAACAGGCTGGAGAGCTAAGTGACCTTCCCAAGGCCACACGGCCAGCCAGGGCAGGGGTGGGCACAGAGCGAACCCTGTGCACATTTGCAGGGGTCCTGGGACCCTGGTGTTGCCCCCTCAGTTCAAACAGCGGCCCATCCCACCCTTGACTGTGGGGTGACAGTGAGCTCTTCGAGGTGTGGGATGGACCTCAGACCGCAGCAAGACACCAGATGCCCATGTTTCTATGGGAACCAACAGGGCCTCCCGAGGTGGCTTTACTGAGACAGCCTGAGAGGCCCCAGACTCGGCCTTACTGTTTTCTTTAGTGTCTCTTCTCACACCAGGTTTGCTCCCCTCGACGTGCCGAGAGGTGGGCTCGTTCTGCTCCCTTCTCGTCCTGCCCCTCTCGGCATCCCCGTCTGCTGCGTCCACAGTTCCACCAGCACCCACACTGCCCCCTTGTTCCTACAGGCAGGGGCAGGACAGCGCAGGGATGCTGGGGTGCAGAGGGATGGAGAGGCACCCAGGGGACCCGGGGACCTGGCAGGCCTCGACCGAGCTGCTCCCTGCTTGCAGGGCCGGCAAGGCCGGCTGCGCGAGGCACGTGTGTCCCACGAGAGCCGTCCTGCTCCTGGTTTCCAGCGAGGAAGCCCAGGCCAAGTTCAGGTGACTGTGCCTCTTCTCTGCTCTGCAGCCTGTGTGTGGGGAGATGGGGCGCCCAGATGGGTAACACAGACACACCTCGACGCTCAGGAGACGAACGGGCACCTACAGAGACATGTGCAAGCCATTAGTGCAGGAGCGTCTATATCGGGCCCGCCGCTGGAGCAGCGCTGAGTAATGCCATTTCCGTCTGTCTGCCCACACGCTCACAGGCCAGGCGGGCAGTAAGTGGTTCCGTGTGCACCAGCCCTCTGTGGCTTTCTCATGCTCAGCACATCTTGTGGGGCTGTTCCGGGCGGCGGGGCGTTGCTCCTGCGGCCTCAGACACACATTTATGGAGGCCTTTCAGAACATGACTCTGCACTCACATTTTCCTCTACTCCCGCTGGGTTTGGGAGTAATTTTCTCCCTCCCCCGCCCCCCCCCACCCCACCGCCACCCCCAGCGGTTCTCGCCTTTCTCCAGGGACGACTCCTAAATTACAAACCCCAACAGGAACGGGCACCGGGCAGTGTGTCACTGTGTGTCCTTGTCAGGGGCAGGGCAGCAGGCTTTTCTTTTTCAAGCCCAAACTAAGTCACCAGTCTCAGCAATCTTTCCTGGTCCTGGGCAGTGGCCCCTAGTTCTTTGGTCTGGTTTCCGACAGCACTCGCACATTGTGAGAATCTGCACTGGTCACTGCTCACTTCTTGAGTGGGAGCCGGGCCAGAGGCCGGGCCCTGGGGAGAAACCCTCAGGTGGTGGGCGAGGGCACCGGGGAACAGGAAGGTCGAGGCATGTGTGCTGGTGAGCAATGGCTGCCTCCCAGGTAGAAAGGGGCCGTGAGCGTCTGGTGGGCTCAGTCCAGCCACGATGGTGCTCCCGAGGGGTCTTTACGTCTCCTACATGTCCAGCCTTGAACATACGGTCATTTCTTGGAGAGTGAGGCCAGCCCGAGGGTAGCAGCACCCCAGTGTAGCGTCCACATACTTCCCCTCACTCACCTGGGACAATCAGATCCTGTGTCATGAGGGTCTCACAGGAGACGATGATTGCAGGGGAAAGGAGGGCAGGTGGGGGAAGAAGATTTCGAGTCTTTGAACTTCTCCCCCCTCCGCCCCCTCTGAGCATGTCTAAACTACACTAAGTTAGATTACAAATATTTCAAAATATTTATGTCTCCTGTAAAGTTCCTCTTAACCAGCTGTGCCGTACTAAATGCAAAGGGTCACCAGAAAGTCATGCAAGTAATTTCTCCGCTGGCTTAGGAAGGCCATGCCGGACACTCCAGGGGCTGACCGGGCCTGCTGGGTATGAGAACGCCAGGTAACCACACCACAGGACTTCTCACTGGGAGTCCCCAAGGGGGCAGGGTCACCAAGCCCCCAAGTCTGAGCAAAACTTTGTGGGTGTTTTCCTGGGATGAAGGCCTACAGGTCTCACTGGATTGATTCTCAAAGGAACGTGTGATTCTAAAGGCGTGGCAGGCTCACGAGGAACCAGGACTCAGCAAAACGCACAAGAGCCGAAAGAGCAAAGATCGGCCTTTCTGTGGTGACTTAGGTGGTCTGGAGGCATCATCCTCATCACCACGACCATGACCATGACCTCCCCACTGCTGTCAGTTCTGCTGCCGCCATCACCACCACCTTCATCCCCATCGGGACCACTGCCAGCCCCGTCACCCGAAGCGGGTATCTGCTCCTCCATAACAAACCGTCCCAACACTCAATGGCTTAAAACAGCCATTTCATTTGCTCGCTTTTTTAGCGGGTTGGCCCTTTGGGCTGGGCTCAGGCGGCGGGGCCGTTCTCCGGATGGCTCACAGGAGTGCATTCGTGTGGTGGCCGTCAGCTGGAGGCTTGGACGGGGTTGGGCGACCTGGGGTGGCAGTGCTGATAGGTCTTTGGGGCCAGGGTCTCGGTTCTCCTCCCTGTTGCTGCTCTAGACGGACAACTCAGACCTGTTTGCACGGTGGCAGGACTGCGGCAGAATGGGAGCAGAAGTGAAAGGTGGTTGAGACTCAGGCTCAGGAGCCGTTCCGCACACTGTGCCGAGTGCTGCGGGTCAGAGCCAGACGCCAGGCCAGCCCAGGCTCGGGAATGGAGAACTGGACTCTAGCCCCTGTGGGGTGAGACTACAGCTAGTCTGTGTCACCTCCCACTGTAGCCTCTGTCACCTTCATCTAGCCTCCCCAGCCTCTCCACGGGGCAAGCTCTGCCCATGTCAGGGGCTGGGGGCTTAGAAAGACATGGCTTCTGTTCTACAGGTCTTGCTGTGCAGGTGAGGACGCAGACATAGTCATGGCGGGCGAACAGTTGTGGTGCCGTGCTCGTGACGTGCTCTTCGGCTGCACTCACAATGTCTCCATGGAGAGAGAAGGGCAGGGGTCCTGGGAGTCTGGGGTTCCCTACCTTGGGTCAGGAGGCAGGGCCTCCATGTGATGCAGGAGAGCAGCATGCCTACCTGGGGGACTGTCTCCCGTAGACCCCTGCTGCCCAATATGGGGGGTCAGGAGGCAAAAGAGCCCCTTGGGCACCAGGAGCTGGTGTGCACCAAGTGTTCCCTGGAAACTAGGAACACTGCCTGGAAGGGACCCTCGGGCCACCTGGGGGGACACATATTTAACAGAACCCATCCCCGCTCCTCCCCTCAGGACTCCGGACTGTGTGACCCCCAATCCCTCCAACTGCGACACTCCCTGAGGTGAGGAAGGGCGGGAGGCTATGACAGAGTCCGTTTCCGCCCTGTGGGGTGTTCTGGGGATGCTTGGACGGACTCCCCCCTGGTCTGTGCCCTCACGAGGCCTGCTGCCCTCCCCCCTCCCTGTGGGCTGACTCTGGGAGGGCGACTCAGCGGCATCAGCCACAGAGAAGAATCAGTTCCCTTTGATGGAACCACTTTTTGGCAGGAAGAAATTTTAAATTGTCGGACAAATCAAGCCCTAAACAGAACCAGCTTGTCTGAGGGTTAACAGCCTTGAGACCCAGAGCAAATGAGCAGCCCTGATGAATTCCCACAGACCTGCACTTGGGGCTGAGCTGCTTTGTGGGTGGTGACCGGAACGGATTTGTGAGTTGGAAGCGACTTCAAGGGAGCCTGGTCCAGGGCTCTGGGTAATCATGGTGCGGGGCGTTCTGAAATGCCGCCAGGGCCCAGCAATTACCCAGCGGGATCAGGGACTCCCAGTGCCAGGAGGGGCTCAGGCGCAGCCACCCTGGAAACCCAGAGCCTCCCCTGCCTGGCCCTTGGCTACACAGGCCCTCCCTCGTCGCGAGCACAGGGCCACCACGGATGAGGTGTCATGAGGCTAGCAATGTGCCAACCGCCCTCCCTCTCTTGGCCCACACTCAGTTATCCACACACTCAACCTGCTGCGTGTGTGAACATGGCAGCAGGCACAGGAGGGACACTGACGGTCACCGCTTCCATCTGCAGGGGAGATGGTGCCATCCAGGGCCTCGTGGGTGCACGACCTCACGTGGGAACAAAGCTCCTGCAAAGAGTGCCCCCTCCACTGGAGACCTGACCTGTGAAGCAGCCTGCATCCTGCTGATGAGGATTGGAAGAGGCTGCCCTGGCCTGAGAACAAGGTCTCCTGGGCTGGGGGTCAAATGGGGCTGGAGGGGCAGGAAGCTGTTGGGGGCCCTGGAGGGCACAGCGGTGCCTGGAGTACATGAGTGAGTGGGTGAGAAGGCCAGGGCTCTCCCTGCAGGAGGAGGGACCAGAGCCCCTGCCAGTCTGCTGGCCCTACAACTGGAGGAGGCCGCCTAGGGCCCTCTCCTTCAGCATGGACATCCGAGCCACGGCTAATGCCGGGCCTGTGAACCCGGAAAGCCATTCCTGATGCAAAGCCACTGAGGTCCCTATCTGCAGGCCCTCCTGCTCCACCCTCTCAGCCTGACCCGAGGAGGAGGGCTGTCCTCCCGGGGGTGGGCTCTTGCACTGCCCACGCAGCCCGAAGGGGCTGAGGCTCCTCAGTGGCTGTTCACCCCAGCAGCCTGGGCACTAGAGCCAGGTGACTGGCTAACCTGCCTGCCCCGCCCACAGCAGAGGCCCCCGACAGGGCTCCCCTATCCCTTCCTTGCTCAGGGCACCCCTCTCCAGGGTTGGGAATGGGAATCTCCGGTGGGGCCTAAGGGAAGTGTCACATGGCTGTGGGTGGCACAGCCAGAGCGTCCCTCCCTGGACCAGCCGAAGCGGCCACAGGTATTCTTATATGACACATTTTCCAGACCTGGGTTACCGAGCCATATTAATCACCGCAAGGAAGTGCTCCGGAGGTGGCGGGTCCAGGTGAATGAGTCATGGCTAATTTATCGGGAAGGAATTTGGCCGTTTGTGAGTAACTATGGAAACAAACTCCCACATTTTGGGCAGCACGGGCCCTCCATGCGGGCATAGTGGGGGGAAACCTGTGGCCCATGCCTTTGTGTCTCCTCTTATCAAATGGCCCTAGGGAGGTCACTTGCCCTCGAGGCCTGTGGGGTCTGCACCAGCTCATACCACTCCCAGCCTCGCTGTCCCCTGCAGCCTGCCCTGCCTGGGGCCCTGCTCAGGGTCCAGCTTTGTTCTTGGGTGGCCCCTGGAGTAAGTACCTTGCTAATCTATTTGCAGGTGCTGATAAGGTGGCCAAGAAGCGACCTTAGGATGGGAGACCACCTAATCATGCAGCTCAGAGACTTGGGTGCAGGAGGGGGTTGCAGGCAGGACGGGGTGTTGAGAGGAGGGGGACATGTGGAAGGAGCAGCAGGGGTCCCACGCCCACAGATGGTCAGAAGACCTAGTCCTCCAGCTGCAGGAAACTGAATCCGGCCAATGATCCTCAGTGAGCTTGCAAGACTGTCGTCTTCAGGGCATCCAGTTGGAACCCAGCTCAGCGGTCACCTTGGTGTCGGTGTGTGAGGACCAGCCGAGTCCGGGACTTCTCACTAACAGACTGTGGGTTAAGAGTGGGCACCATATAAGATGCACCATATGAGAAAACTGATACACTCCTGGGTGCGCCCCCCACCAAGCCCAGGGCTCTCCAACTCCTAGCAAGGCCAGCATTTCTCGCATCCGCCCTGCACATGGGGCTGGGTTCAGGACCCACTGGACTGCACCCGGGGACCTCACCAGCTTGCAGGCTGCATGCTCCCGACACTCTCCGGATGTATTCCCAGCTCCCAGTAAGAAGCTCACGTTCCAAAGAGGACACACAGATGGCCAACATGTATGTGAAAAGTCCTAGTCACCAATCAGCAGGGAAATGCAAATCAAAACCAAACTAGATACCACCTCACACCTGTCAGAATGGCTGCCATCGATAACTGAGCAAACACAAGTGGGCTTGAGCAAACACAAGCACGTGGAGAAAAGGGCACTGTTGTGCACTGTTGGTGAAAACATGAATGGGTGCAGCCACTAGGGAAAATGGTATGGAGATTCCTTAAAGACTTAAAAATGGAACCACCCTATGATCCAGCAACTCCACCTCTGGGTATTTATCTAAAGAAACCCTGAACACTAATAAAAAAAAACCACACATGTACTTCTATGCTCATTGCAGCATTATTTACAATAACCAAAATATGGAAGCAACCTAGGTGTCCATTAATATACTTTCCATTTGTGACAACATGGACAGAACCCTTGAGGGCATTTGCTGAGGGGAATAAGTCAGACAGAGAAAGACAGATGTCACGCAACTGCACTCACATCAGAAATACTGAGAACAAAAAAACAAACCAAAACACAGCAACGGAGCTCACAGATCCAGAGAGCAGACAGGTGGTCACCAGGCGCGGGGAAGGGAAGGTGGTGAAGTGGGCGAAGTGAGTCAACAGGTACGAACTCCCAGTTATGGAGTAAGTTAGTGCTGGGACCAAACGTGCAGCCCGGTGACTGTATTGTGTACTGGGAGTTTCTAAGAGAGTAGATCTTTGAAGTTCTCGTCATAAGAAAAACAACTTGTGACTGCGTGTGGTGGTGCCAGCCAGACTTACTATAGTTACCATTTCACAGCACACACAAACAGCAAATCATTACATTAGACCTCTGAAACATAATGTCGCCTGTCAATTATACCTCAATAAAAAGAAACACAATGATAAGAAGAGTCAGGCAATCCCCAGTCGGCCGGTAGTGGGCTCCAGGGCTGGGAAGCCAGCGGACATGTGGGTGTGGGCAAGGCATTCTGTCTGCACCGCCCTCCAGGAAACGAGAGTGGGTAACACGAGGAGGGACTATAGACGATGAAGATGCCTAGGCCAGTACGTGTGTTTCATCAGGGACACAGCACATGGCACACTCACGGTGCACACACCTCCCATGATGCACACGCCTCACGGTGCACACACCTGATGGTGCACACAGCGCCCCATGGCCCCTCCCAGTGACGTGCTCCCCATATGGCACATACAGCCCCACGACACACACCCCATTGTGCAAACACGACACGGTGCAGAGGCTGATTTGCTGTGCACACGAAGGCTGCTTTTCAGGAGGAACGAGGGACAGTCCTGTGACTGGGAGGAGCCTCTCGGTGCTCCTTGCGTCCCCTGGCAGAGCCTGTCTCCGTTGGGAGCCCTGGGTGGGCACTTCACTGTGCTGGGATCCTGTGTCCTCACAGGCACGAGGAGCTGGGGGAGTGTGCCATGTGTGTGTATATAGGTGTCTGTGTGCACTTATATAGTCACACATGTGTGTATGCTTGTGCAAACACTTGCGCATCTGCATGCTATGTGTATTATATGTGCACATGTGCATGCTCTGATATGCACGTTTATACACGTGTACACACATGCACGTGGATGTCTCTCAGTATGTAAGTGCATGTATGCATGTGTTTATGGGTGTGCATGTGTTTATGTGTATGCACATGCATCTCTCTCTCTCTGTGTATGTATGTATGTACATGTATGTAGCTAGATACTCTTGGTAGGGATGAGAACTTGTGGTGACCACTCTCCTGGATCAGGGTGGACATGCATGGGAGCAGCACCTTCTAGAATGTTCTGGTTGGATGAGATCAGCTGTGTGGCCTACACATGTCAGCCAGACCAAGCCAGGGGCTCACAGGAAGGGAAGAATCTGATTGAAAAGCCTGTGAGAGTGGTGGGGGAGGGAGGCACTGGTTTCCTCTGAGTCACACGTGGGGTCTGTTTCCAATTACGTGTCCTGCTGGTACAGACCGGCGTGTGGGAGCTCGGTGTTGGAGAGCAGCCCTGCGCAGCCCTGCGCAGCCCGGCGAGCCCCTCAGGCCGCATCCAGGCCCGGCCACTGGGAGCTGCTGACCAGGGGCCCATTTGGCTGCAGCTGCATGTTAGCGCTTCTGACCCCACATCTGGGGCCACTTGGCCTGAATCCTCATTTGTTATATAAATTTTTTTTTGTATTTCTTTTATTGAAAAAGTGGAATTTTTTCATGCACATCCATTTATATTTATTTTTTGTGAATTACATATCTATATTCTATGCTTTTTCTTACTGATTTGTAGGAGGTTTTGTTTTGGCAATTGAAGTAACACTTTCATTACAAAGTTCAAGCTTTTCTTTTCCGTTTCATCTCTATTGATATTTTAAGTCACTATTATAAAATGCATTGCCTGGTTTTTCATCTGAATCCTTGGGCTTTGTGGACAGGTCGCAGCTGGGGGGCCTGGGGTCCCTCCCGGGAGCTGCTCTGGCCTGGTATGGCCCGCTGCTCTCTGAGGGCCCACGCTCAGCGGGGACACCTTGTTCTTCACTTCCTGGTAACTCAGCTCCATGGCTAGTGGCTCCCTGCCCCTGGGACCTCGGCTGTCTAGTCTCCACCATCAGGAGTTTTCTGACCCTCCCCTAGAGAACCCAGTAGGTCCCTGTGGCAGGGTAATGGGGGTGAATGGAGGGGGCCTCTGCCCAGGCCAGAGATAGGAGTGTCTGCTGCCCAGCTGGGTCCTTGGTGCCTCAGCCCCAGGCCCCAACAGTCACCGAGCTCTCTCTGGTCAGGCTCCTCGAGGAGTTGGGATGCCCCTTCTGCTTTGACTCTGTGCTGAGTGGGGAAATTTCAGGAGGGTCCCTCTGTGGGACCCTCCCCCCTGCCCAGCCAGGTGGAAGTGGGGTGGTCCCACCCCATCTTGGAGGTCACTCTCCCTGCCAAGGTTGCCTTCCTTAAGCTCAGCCTGAAATGCAGGATCTTTCTGGAATCTTCTATGTACCTGAGGTCCTTCTAGCCCACTTACGGACTAAGATTTTGAAATATGAAAGTCAGAATAGGCCCGTTTTTGCTACTTTCTGGGTTAGCTGGAGTCAGGGGGGCTGGGAGGTGCACAGGGAGCCAGTACCTCAGAGAAATAGCAGTGACTCTCTGCACCAAGGCCACCCACAGGCCACCCAGGGCCGTCTCAAAGACCTAACGCAGGCTTCCTGTCACGTCTCGGTGTGAATTCACCCTGCAGCACCTGCGTGGACCCTGGAGAAAGACTACCATCTACTGAGAGAGCAACCAAGCCGTCACAGGCATGCGGCTGCTGTTCCGGGCTCGGTGGTGTCGGCACAGCGGGCTGACGAGACCTCAGGACCTGGAACGTGACCGCTGGTTTGGCGAGTGCATTCTTTTCCATTCTAGTGAGAAAGGCCATCAGAAACAGTCTGTTAGCATGTGGCATGGACCGCGCTGTTCACTTCCCATTTCCCCTCAGGTTCTGCTGCCCCACGTCCTCTGCCCGGAGGAACACGGACTGCCTGGCTCTCCCACAGAACATGCGTGTGAATTACACTGATGACATTCTGCCCACCAGGCAGGCCAAGAATGGGAATTCTGTGTCAAGCCCGTGCCACCTACTGCAGAAAATCGTATGCACTTGGAGAAACGCTCCTGGAATGGTAAGGGCCTTGGTGGGATGGCACACTTGACCAGGGGACAGCAAACACCCATGTGTCTGAAACTCCCCATCCTTGTGGTACGGCCTGTTGGGCTCATCATGTCATAAGGCCACATGGGTCCAGCAGTCTTTCAAAAGATGGGCAGAGGGTCTGGGTAAGCTGCATGAGGAGGTGGCTCTGATCCCCAGGTCAACCCAACAATGACACCAGTACCTCTCCCCAGTTCCCACCTAAGGCTGAGTTGGGGGCTCTGCATGGACAGATGAAGGAGGAGGAAAAGGTCTCCGCTGGGTTTCTGGATGGGGTCAGCTTGTTATGGGAACGAGCTGAAAATGCATGGCAGCTGCATCCCAGCCATTGTCCGGGGTATCTCGGAAGACAGCAGAGAAGGAAAGCTACCCAGTGGGCAGAGCTTTAAGCACCCGGTCACCCACTCTTTGTGGCAGGATGAGCAGCCAGGCTAAGAACATGTGTAGGTCCCCGGGCAGTACTTGATGGCCTGGCTCTCTGGTCTGGAACCCAGAAAGAGAAGACCTCAGGATCAGGAAGGAGAAATTCTGGAGTAGAGGCATGTGGATGGACGATTGGAGTGGACACAAAGTATGAAGATTTTTATTCCACTTGTTAACATCTACCAGGAAACACTCACCATGGAAGTGGCCCTGAACCCCGAAGCAGACACCATGACGTGGCCAGGAGACACTCCCAGTCTTCACTGTCAGTTTCCCACTTCTGACATGGTGGGCATGTGAACGGAGTGGTCACAGTGGTGGGGACGGAGGCTGCGATACATGGGTGCGAAAACGTGACTGCACACTTCCAAGGCAGATCCAGCTGCCGCAGCATGTCCAAGTTCTGAGCAAAAGAGCAGCACTGGGCCCCTGTTATTCCTCCAATCAGCCGGGTGCTTGGTGGCAAGCCAGCTGCACTGGGCTGCTTCAGTCATGGAAGGGCTCGGTGAGCGGGCGAGCACTCTAGGACAGGCCTGCCTGACTTCCAGAGCCCCAGCCTGCACGGCACAGAGCCCCTGTGGAAGCTCACAAGCATCATAGGCAGTCGGAGGCCCACGTCGCAGTGACAGAGTGTGGGAGTGGGCTCATGACTTCGGGCCCAGGAATCATACTGTGGTCCATGCTGCCCAGAGTTGGCTGCCCTGTCAGATGCTAGGAAGGCTTTCTAGAGCAGAGCTGAAGCAACAGTGAGGAGGCTACAGTGAACGTATGGGTGTCCCCGTCAGGGCTCAGTGTCGGAGACACTTCTCCGGTGCTCCATCTCGCACAGGAAGGATGCACGGGCCCAGGAACCGGAGGGTCAGAGCAGACGTAGCATCTCTGCCACTGGCCCACTGTGGAATGTTGGACTTCCTGTCCTTGCAGCTCTGGGCTCTACAGAGTTGAAGGTCAGGTCCCCAGAGAGTCCCACTGGGCCAGCAGGTCACTTTAGACTCCTTATGCTCAGGGTCCAGCAGATGAGGAGTCACCGGCTTAGCAGAGTAATCTGCTCTGGTCATCCCGAACTAGGACTGCTTTCACACCAGGGGGGCCGGGAGGGACATCTCTGAAACCTGGGTGGTTCACATGGGTGCCTGCAGGCACCCTTTCCCTGTCGGACACCTGCATCCATGCAGCCTGAGAGGGTTTGACTGCCAAGGGTTCAGGCTCCTCCAGAATGAAGGTTTGAGTCACACCCCAGGGAAGTCATGGTGACCTGCACCGATGAAGGCTTCCCAGCTGGCAGGGCACTAAGAACAGACGGTGGGGGAAGACCAGGGTGAGTGCTGTGGCCCTGAGACCTGGTGTTGTGATGGAGGCTGTGGTTTACCCCATCGACCTCCCGCCTCTAAGTTTCCCCTGAACGAGAGGCCCGTGGACCTGCCCTGGGACCTGAGTGGAGAGGTGGATCCATGCAGTGTGAAGCGTGGCAGCCGTGCCGTGTGCTCTAGGAGAGCAGAAGTGATTGACAACCCCCGTGTCGTCCTTCTTGGACCTTCCACCATGTACCCCGGTCACACTTCAAGGGATGCTCTCGCCTAGCGACTCTCTTTGTGGGGATACTAATGCAGGTCATTCCTGTGGCACACAGGACCCCCGCACAAGAGAATTAGGCTCCACAACCCTCACTGCCTGCCGGATCTCCCCAGCCCCTGCCGCGTGGCAGAACCAGACTTCCTGCCCCACCCTCCTTCCTTCCCCCACCCTCCCCCAGCGCCTGCCATTTTATCTTTCACAGATGTTTTCCCCAGAGAGCTGCACTAATCCCGTCTTGGCGTGTGCGTCTTGAAGGACATGAGCTGGTACTTATTTTCTCTCTCTCTCTCTCTTTTTTGAATGCTAGTGTTTTTTAATTAAACCCAGGGATTATTCAGTGTTTCTGAGAGAAGTCTCTGTCTAAATGGATTTAAATGGTTCATTGCTCAGGGTCCTGTTAGAACTGAGCCTGCCGGAGATTGAAGTGTGCTCGCATTAAAATTCCTTCGGAGCCAGATGAAGGGAGGAAGCTTTTCCCTGAGTTTACATTTGCACTTTGATCTCCAGCTGCCACTGAGGACGGCCGTGGGGGCAGGCACTGCAGACACTTCTGGAAGGGAGCAGAAAGTCTGTGCCAGTGAGGGTTGCTAGTCTAGGGGCAGTCCTGGCCGCCCCGCCCCCCAACCCAGCTGATGATGCGACCCCAATGCCGCCACCTCTCAGCAGAGACAGGCAGTCTGAGCATCTGTGTTCCCCGACTGTCCCAGGTCTGCCTTCTCTCCAGCCCCACGTCCTGGGCCTCAGCTACTTCCAGGAGAGCCGCACACGGCCTCCGTGGGTCCTGACGGGCTTGTCACTCTCACAGGGGCCTCGAGGCTTCTGGGCAGCTGCCCGGCCTCTCCCTTGGCTTCCGGCCTGGACACATTTTTAAGGGGAGGGTGGGGAATTTCTAGCCTAGATATTTTTATAGAGCTCTTGGTTGGGAGAGTTACATGTTGTTTTTCAAAGTACTATTTTGCTGGACATTCTCTCCCCAAACTGCACTGTAAGCTGCAGAGTAGTGTGGACTCGCATTGTGCTTGTCTTTGTGTGTGTTCTCCTTGCAGGTCAGGCAGGTGCTCAGCAGGCTCACAGTCAGCAAGCAACAAGAAGAGAATTCGAGAGTCTTCCGCTATCATCCAACCTAACAGCGGCCCAGAGTGGTGAACAATTGCCAAAGACGACACAGAGAAAGGGGAACCTGGGAAAAATGAGAGCGCCAAGGATATCAGAACCTGAAGTGTCTGCTCCTGGCAGTTGTTCAATAGCCATTTGGCGAATTAACGAGTAAAAGGGGCCGTTTGACAGATAGGTTAGTGTGTGCTAGAAAAATTTCTGTATCCTCAGAGTACATATTTGAGATTCAAAACTCGGTAAACATTTGAAATTCCTTATTCAGGACAAAACCGGAACAGGTCAGCAAAGAGAGAACTGGTGAAGCGGTCTCCAGTCCCCGGGCTTCCCGGCCGCCTCCTCTCGGCCCGGTGGGGACTGGCTGAGCGGGGTGAAGGGCGGATAGCAGTGCCGGAGCGAAGCTGCCTCTCACTGGCTTTGCCACTGATTTGCTGTGTGGCCTCTTTGCTCCTCAGCTGCTCCGCTTTACAATGAAACTGTTGGAATAAAGGAACAATGTTTTCCTAATAACCAAATTCTGTGATTTCTAGAGACAAGGATTCCTCAGCTTCAGGATACAGATGGCTTCAGAAGTTCCAGTTGTTAGAAGGGGGAGGCCAGCGCTATGAATGTTTTTGTTCTTATATTAGAATCATGAGCAGGGGTGGGTTATGGGGGAGCAGAGGTCGCCCCTGCACGGGCCTGGGGGAAGCCTGTCCCAGGGTGGAAGAAAGAGGACCACAGCCCTTTGTCTTGGCAGCCCCGGAAGACAGCGTCTGCCCACTCAGCTCTGGAGGGGGCGAGGCACAGAGTGAGCTGGGAGTGAAGGAGTTAGTGAGAGCTCGTCTGGGTTTCTGGAGTCCACGTCCTGCTGAGTTTCCAGCTCTAGGTGTCTGCTGGAAAAATGTAGTGTGAGCCGGTGACACAGCTGTGCGTGTTTGTTTTTGGTGTTTCCAGAGAAACAAGAGGGAGAAATTAAAAAATGAAGTTTCCACACATATCCACACTGACTTCAAAACCGTCTGTGTGCACAGGGAAAGGAGGAAGGCTCGGCCCACGTGCCAATAACGGTGCTCTCTGTCCCGCTCGGCGGCCCGCGCCCCACCCACACCCAAATGCACACACGCTCACTCATACACAGCAGCGGAAAAGCGAGTTGGTTTTTCCATGCGGGAACAGGCTGCCCCCTGGTCTCAGTGCCAGGAGTGGTGCCACCACATGAAGTAACTTGTAGCCAGGGTCGGGAGCAACACACTGCGCTGACTGTTACATTCGATTACTCAGTGGATTAAATAAAACCACCCAACCTCAGAGAGCCACACTGGTCTGCATTATTACGTGGCTATAAATAGGAGGGAAGAAACTGCTATTAGCACATTAAACATCGGAATTCAGAGAACCGGAAAGGAGGAGGCTTGATTTCTCCTGACTTAAAGAAAAGGCAGAGCGCCAGATGGGATAGGCCAGAGGGGCTGTAATGTATCCCATAGGACCTGACACAGGCCCTTTCACAACTTCAGGTCTTTACAGAGTAGACGAGGTGCCAGGCCCTGCCAACGCCCTCTCCAAGGCATGGAATGGAGTGGGGCCAGCCTTCTACCCAGGCCCAGAGAAAGGGCGCAGTGCGTGCAGGGTGCCAGGTGAGCGTGCCAGTGGGTGGGGCTTGGCCTTGCTGCCAGCTGGTCATCTGGGCAGTCACTGGGCTCTTGTCTACCTGTGAAGTGGCGCATTGCCCACTCTGGGCCTTGGCACCTACATTTCCCTCACTCCTGCAAGACTCTCAGGGCCATTGGCAATGCCTCCAAGGGAGGGCACCTCTGAAAGTCTAAGACACAGTGTCTTCTTTAAGATGCTTCCCGTGGAAACAGTCTGCACATACCTTTTTCTTTCCTTCCTTCCTCCTTCCCTTCCTTTTTTTACACTGAGATAAAATTCATCATTTTATCCATCTTAAAGTGTACAATTCACTGGTGTTGAGTGCAGCCGTCACCTTCTCACCCCCGAGAGAAACTTGTCCCCATTAGGCAGTAGCTCCCTCCTCTACCCCTCCGTCCCCTGGCCTCTGGCAATCACCAATCTGCTTTCTGTCTCTGGGAATTTGCTTATGCCGGACAGTTCATACAAATAGAATCACGCAGTATGTGATGTTTTGCATCTGGATTTTTTCAGCATGCATAATGTTTTCAAGGTTCAACCTGTTGTAACACGGAGCGGTGCACCATTCCTTTTTGTAGCTGGTAATACCCCAAGGTCTGGACAAATCACAATTCATCTATCCACATGACTGTCTTTTGGAGAGTCACACGAAATTAGCTTCACTGCTGCCCTTCACTGTGTGAGGGCAGCAGAGACGGGGTGGTGGGCCTGTTCCATCCAGTATTGACCCCAAAGAAGCTCACACACAGGGCTGGAAGGCCCCCAGCACCCATTGAAGTTTCTACCACCGGCACCCGAATCGAGGCTCCAGACCTGCAGGGCTTCCTAAACCTCCAATCTGGTCCATGTGACTCCCAGTGGGGCAGAACTTTCTTCCCTGGGACTCAGCAGTCTCCGAGAGTCCTGAGCTCACTGGAACCCAAGCTCACCTGCCCAGCTCCTCTCTGTCACTTCCAGGGGCAGGACTTCCTCCTACTGGGACTGGGTTACTTTTATGCTTCTTGCTTGCCAGAGCCATCACAAGTGTGTTTAGAGTTGGGGCCCCTCGGCAGCTGCAGGGACACATGGCTCCTGAGCTAGGGCAAAGTCAAGGTCATGCAGTGGGCCACTCTGTGCCTTCTCCAGGCTCTCTTGGTCCCCCTCTCGGTCTTGGAGTCCACGCTTGGGTGGCTGCTGTTCTGGTTAATAATGGCTCATAATGGAGGAGACACGGGGAAGGCATTAGAGCTGCAGCAAGGAAGGAACAGAAAGGCAGCGTCCTTGCAGGGGCGCTGTGCAGACTCAACTGGAGAACAGCCTGAGGAAGGTAGCTGACTTCTTCTGGGCCTGGGGGTTTAGTCATGAAGACTTGGACCCCTTATCCAGCAACCCAGGACTCTTTCTCGTGTCTTCACAGAGTAGCTAACGATGCCAAGGAGGGTTCACATTCCTGAAGCGTTGGCTGTGCTCCGCTCCCTGCCCTCTAAATTTGCATTTTTCCCTTTCCAGGGCAGCGCCTGGGGAGGATGAACAGAGGGAAGGCACGGAGGGAATGTCGCCTTAGCTCTCTTCATTAGAACCTGCTGCAGTTCGACTGCTTTACCATTGCAGGGGCGGTCCTGTCCAGAGGACCAAGCCTGTTGACCGAAAAGGGTGCACTTGCATTTCTCAGTTGCCTATGGAACCAAGTTGTCCAATTTCAACCCTGCTGCCCCGCGCCGAAACCCTTTCTGGAAAGCCAGAACCAGAGCCCATGCTATGTGCAAGGAGGTGATTACCACAGCTGGGAATTAGGGACATGTCTGCCTGGTTTGGAAAAAATGTAAGAATGTCTTACAACAGCCAAAATAGGGGTCATGCGGAAGGCTTGAAGTGGTATGGGAAGGGCCAAGGGGGCGGAGATGAGAGGTCCCTGCCGAGGCAGGATCTACACTGACCGCAGGGAGAGGAAGGGTCAAGCACAGTCTGAGACTGAGCCTGGGAACTCTGGGATTATGGGAACACCAGGATGGCCCTAAGAAAGTCAGGACCGAGGGAACACATGATCGTAAAGGGTTGACTATGAGCAGATGCTCTCCACCCGACAGCAGCCTGAAGCTGAGCATCGCCGGCGTGGCTGGTCTGAAAGAGATCCTCTCCGTTCTCCAGGGACCTTGAGTGGGAACCCACCTCCCCGACTTCACTTGTACTCCCCCCAACATTTGAAATGCCTTTCCTCCCGGCTTTAGCTATGTGACCATCAACCACCTTCCGAGACCTAAATGTCTCTCCTGCGTGAAAACTTTTCTGGATGCCATCCAAATGCACGTGGCCTCTGTCCCGCTCTGAGGCAACGCACAGGGTTTGGCCAATGTACATTCATGAAACTCGATAAACATTTATTTTAAGTTGAACTTATTTCCTTCAGGGTTCCCGTTGGGACAGGCCATCCCATCCTTCTTGGTCAGAAGTGGAGACTCTCCACTGGAAATTCCCAGAGGACCCGGTAGCTGGGGCGGAGGTGTGTGCTGTGCCCCATCCAGAATGACTCACTGTGGTCACCCTGTGACCCATTTGCTGCTGTAAGTTCTGGCTGAGTGGATTCTTACGATACTTTTTCATTACAGTCGCCTCCTCACTGGAGAAGCAAGGCTGAAGGAAGCGAGTCAGAGCTGGAAACACTCAGATCCACAACGACACTTTTGAGGGCAGACAAGGGGAACTGGAAGGTGGAGGCGGGTCCTACAACACAGTGGCATTACCTGGATTGCCTTTCTCCTCCACCTCTTCCCTTCACTAGTCCTGTGACACATGGAAGAAGGAGTCTGGGTGGGTCGGGGGACACCTTGCCCACGGGTGCAAAGACAGAGAGCAGCGGGTCCACGTGACTGTACGTCAGGGAAAGTTAGGTGTCTTCTCTCCCTCAGAATCATCTAAAAATGATTTCCTAAATGTGGCTGACTTTTTAACAACTGCTTCTTCCCATGTGACCTCTTTGGCCTTCAGAGAGTTCCGGGATGAGCTGTGTCAGCTTTCCTGGGACCTACTTGTACCCAGGTGTATTTCACGGTGGGCTCCCTGGGCTTACGAAGGGTTTGGGACTTTTCAATTATGTTCCACCATGCACACTCCCTTTAGAAATATAAAACATTCTGTTAATTTCTCAAAATTTAGAGTATGGTACACACAACTCTGCCGAGTTAGTATCGTGAATAACAACAGTATCGTGGCTTTTTGAGATGGCCACGTGTGAGAGCAAGAACACGAGGGGCAGGCGCACCCACGAGCCCCTTCGCCGACATGCTGAAGGATGCGGGGACGTCGGGAAGCACCGACGCTCCAGCACTCATGCTCTCGGCCTTCGGCTGTTGAAAACTCGGAGAGAAGGCAGAAAGGTGAGCGGTGTGCTCTTCCAGTGTCACACGGGGCCATGGTTTGACTAGCTCACCCGACGGCCACGCAGGACTGCGTGCCTGTGCTTGACATGACCATTGACTAAGGGCGCAGGGTCTGTGGGCTTGCAGGCTCTGTCCAGGAGTGATGCAAACAGTCCCTACTGGGCAGAAAGGGTAACTCTAGAGGCTGTGATTTGTCTGCTCTGTAGGACGAAATGCTTCGGTCTCTAACTCAGCACACTCCTCTCGGAAAGTCCACCCCGACGGATGGACCATCCCTGCTCTTCTAAGGCCCATCTGCACTGGCCCTACCATCTCCCCGGTTCCTCGCTGAAGAGACTCCTTGCCATGACCTTGTCCCATCACTTATTTGTGTGAGAGCCATGTTTTTAATTTTTTGAGATTGTACTTTGACAGCGAAGATGTGCGTGTCCATGTGAGGCCTTTGCAGCGACAGATGAGAGCAACAAGCCATGTCATTTGCCTCACCAATCACGGGAATTCCAATCCCAGTCTGGAGTAGAGATGACCCCCATGTGCTTTCATTTGGGCATCTTATAGGCACCCAGACACCCATCTTGGCTGCGATAATGGGTCAGATCCCTCTCCCTGGGCGAGAGAGGAAAGCGCAGCCTGAAGTGGGAGAGCTCTGTTCTTTCTAGGAAGGAATTTCTGTTCTAGCACAAAAGTAAGTCTCTTGAGAGGAGGTGTGGTATAAAGCTAGAAAGCATGCAATGAATGCCATCGTTCCTTCGTTTTTCTTTCCTCCTTCCCTCCCTCTCCCCCTCCCTCCCTCTGAGCATTCAGCACAGTGAAGAAGACTCAGTTTCAGTTCTCATGGGCCTCATAGTCCAGGTGACAGAACTCAGAGATAAAGACAAGAGTTTGTTCTTTAATCTGTAATGTAACATAAAGGGAGAGACTGTTATTTTGAAAACTGGCTGCACTCGAGCTGGTAGCTTGACACGTCCTGTTGGGGAGAGACCCTCTTTGGTCATGTGCGTTGTGGGCAGGACCCCTGCTCTATCTGCCCCTTCCCCTGGACTGGGTGGAAGAGGGGTGGGTTGCATGGAGGGTCAAACCACAGGAGTGCTGAGCAGACCCTGAAGGGGCTGGCATCCTTGGAGAAGAGAGAGGGAAGGAAGATTTCTGGACATGAAGAAGGCGCAGGGACTTGGGCGGCCAGGCCCATGAGCTTGGAGGCTGGTTTCTGGGGCCTGATGTTCATACAGCCCACGGGTCTCCAGAAGTCCGTGATCATCATTGTCACCCCAGCCTCAGTCAAGGGTGTGCTCTTGGGCTGGGTTCCAACTTAGGCTGAGGCAGTGACCAGCTTGGGGGCATCCCCACGCTTCACCATCTGGCCCTCCTCAAAGTGGGCAGGGTGGTTCCTGCCCTGGTGAGACTTATGGTCTCGTGGAGGATTAGACATGAAATAAGCACAGAAGAAACTAGGCGACAAAACTAACTGTACCAGGCCCCCCTGCAGTGCCGATTCCCCACTGGGCACGGGTTCCATGTATGATGGGAGTTGGTGATGCATGCTAGGGAGGAGCGTAACAGTGGCGTGGTCTTCCCGGCAGGCGGCGGCCCTTCCACAGGCCACCCCCGGCCCTGCTGTGATCTGTTCAGTCACAGCTGCAGCGGAGCCCCCTCCACCACTAGCCCCCCAGGCTCTCACTTTGGCTGCTCTTGAGAGAAGCTCTTGATGCTGCCTGATCACTTAAGCTTTTCCATCTGTGGGACCAAACTGGGAAGACCAAGTTCTAACCATAAATGGAAACATTTCGAAGGGGCCACGGACAACTGCCAAGTGACTTGGGAGATGACTAAGCAGCCAAGGGAAGACAAGACATTGCGTGGTCCAGAGGTGCCGGCTCCTGTCTCAGAGGGCCGAACGGACGGGGCGCCAAGGGCTGTGTGTGAAACTCGGCGAATGCAATACCAGCAGCAGCAACAGTGTGCTCGCCCAGCTTTCTCAGAGTGCCTTCTAGTAAAAGGCTAAATTGGGAGACTCTCACTTGGGAAAAGGAAATCTCCAGTTTGATCTCCTTACAGTCAGTTACAAGTTAATGAAAGAGGACCTTCTTTTTCAAAGTTAGGACTGAGTAACGTTGGCAAAAATCAAAGATAAACCGTTTCTACATAGACCGACACATGGTATATTTGTACGTACCACAAAACAACCATGCATCGACAGATTTGGTCAATTAAATGAAAAACAGGCAAGAGAGGTAATTACTTAGTGTTTATTTAAAAAAGTTTTTCATCTATTGCTATGTGGACTCAAGTTTTTTAGCTCCAAAATAGCATTTTTTTTCTTTTATTGTTTCACATTTACCCCAATTCTCTGCCCAGAACTCGACAAAGCCACAGCACAGTCCCAACAGGCCGTGGGTGGCTGTGCAGAAACGAGGCAGCAAGCCAAGGGGTGAGGAAAGACTCGCTGGGCAGAGGACATGCCGGGGCTCACGGGAGGCATTTCTGACTCCTCACACAGCAGCAGGAGCTTCTGGGCCTCTCCAATTGGATGTCTGTCAGGCAAGTAAGAGTTCACACGCTGGGCGTGTGGGCAGCTCTCCATGGCCCCAAGGCCCAGCCTAACAGTCCTGGGGCTCAGCGTCCTGACAGTGAGTCAAAATGGAAGAATCTAAGTGGAAGGTCAGGAAGGAGCAGACACTCTTGGTACTCGTCCTCCCGCTGGCGATGAGGAGACCTCACCGCAGAGAGGCGGTCTGTGCTGAGCTAGCCACACCGGTTGTGAATGGCAGGTCGGAGACTCGAAGTCAGGTTTGCTGCATGTTCACCCACCTCTGGAGCACACAGCAACGCCCTATTTTCCAGCCTAGTTCCTGTTGGATGGAGCCACACGGGTGGGCTCTGGCTGGGGGTCGCAGGTAGAAGTGATGGGTGCCTGGCCCATGAGCCACTGCTGTGCGGTCCTCCACACTGTCTCTTCCCTTTCACCTGCCTCTGTGCAGAGGGCTCACCCCCCTGCTGGGCAGGGCAGGCACTAGCGGGGACAGAGCCATCAGTGGAAGGATCCTGACAGGCCACACGACCCCGTGGATTGAAGCACCTCCGCCCTGATGACTTGCTCCGACTCACGGCAGGAGCAGCAATAAGCCTGTGGAGCTAATCTGCTGAGATGTTAGTTGCCTGTCTCAGTACTCAGCTCGCCAGCTGACCTGAGAACACCTCCCACTATCCCACACTGCCGTCCGGGCTCTGAACTTGGCCGGATCCTGAGCACTGCCCTGGTGGGGCTTGCTGCCACAGAGGACACATAAGAGGTTGTTTAATTTGAAGTTTTGACTGAGGGACCAAGATGCAAGGAAGAGAAACTCAGGCAAAGAAGGTCCAGATCGCCAGCGGAAATCTCTCACCGGGCTACTGAGACTCAGTGAGGAGGCACCGTGCTCACAGGATGTCTATGGACGGGTCCAGGGTGGACAGCGGAGGATTTGTGAAGCTATTTCTTCGGAGGCAGCTGCTGCTGGTGCCTCCACTCCCCAGCTCCTTGGTCAGGACCAGCTGGACACTCCGCCAGAGGGTTTCTCTGTTGCTGGTGAACAGCAGGAAGCTGAGCCTGCCTGGGGCCTTTGGGACTGCGAGGAGGCTGCACAGGGGGGAAAGGAGACAGAGCGCTGGGCTTGGGACAAACCATGCTCCATTCAGAGAAGAGGGAGTGGGAAGAGGTGTGTGCATGTGGCCAGATGTGGGCCACGTGGAAGAGGCAGCTGGCAGGTCCCTCTGAAGTCCTGCCACAGGAGGTGCCTAGGAGGGGGAGAGGACTTACACAGGGACCAACCCCTTGGACAGATGGACCTCCGGGGCTCTGGAGAATCGGGCTGGCGAAGGGAAGAGCGCATCACTGTATCACAGGACACGGGTCAGAGGGCCCCGGGCCGGGCTGTGCACTGGTCTGCTGCCTTCAGAACCTTCCCCACCATTCCATGCTCTGCTTGTACCTGAGCGGGGCTGACCCTACAAATTCTACACCTAGGCTCTCCTGTGGGAAGCCATGCCAATACAGGAATCCAACAGGATTTTCATATTTTATCAAAGAAAAATTTACAAATCCTATCATTTCCCATAGCTGTAGGGAACCACTTCACCCAGTGTGGAAATGTAGCTCAGCCTCCATGTGAATGATGCGGATCCTGGCCGGCAGGATCCGTGTATGTTGCGGCTGCTCCCGAACAAATACACACGGACTACAGAAGTCCTGTGGAGAAAAAGGGACGGCACAGCTGCTCTCTAAGTGAGAGAGAGGGCCCCGACCCCCGCCTGGACAGGCTTTTATTGGTTTCCTGCGTCCATTACATGGAGGGTAGTCCTCATTTACTTTGCACTGGTTAGCATTAGATGGTTACCTTTTACAGACAACAAAGAAGAGGATGTTGCTAATTACACCAAAGAAAGAGGATGTTTGCAAATGTAAAGGGGAAAGTGGTTGGACTGATCACACTCCATACTTAGGAGGTTTAGCTCAGATTTTAGGAAGCTGCAGTAAGCCTTTCCTGCCTCAAGGGTGAGGGAGTTTCAGCAAAGGCAAGCCTCATAGCGGCCTAGGTACAACGCAGGCCTGATTCCCCACGGGAAAACCTTTCCGCAGGCGTGGTCCTGTGTGCCACTTGCTCCCCACTGGTTTTCCACGTAGAGGCTGAGCTACATTTCCACGACATTCAAAACAGTTCCCTACACATAGCATCAAATATAACTTAGGGAAAAATCTAAGAAAATAGGTGCAAGACCAATCCACTGAACACTGAAACTGTGGCTGAGAATAAAGAAGACTTAACAGCACAGAAATATCCCAGGCTCATGAGTCGGAAGACTCAACATTACTAAGCCTTTCCCAAGCAGACCTTCAGATGGATGGGACCTCAGTCCATCCCATGGAGCTTGCCCGCAGACACTGAAAAGCTGACTCTAAAATGTACATGGAAATTCAAAGGACTCTGGACAGGCAAAATAATCTTTGAAAGAACAAAGTTGCAGATTTTAAACCACTGATTTTAAGAATTACTATAAAACTATGATGACTAAGACTGTGGCATTGACATAAGGAGATATATACACACACACGCAACATATAATGTCTTAATATACAGTATGACACATGTCATGTACAGTAGTTAATGTAAGGAGTTAATGTCATGCACGCTGAAGCCACAACGAGACACCATAGCTGCCGGGGCAGCGGCCGGCCCCCTCCACTCTCCTGCCCCCGCGCCACACCTGCAGACTGTGGGAACCACAGGGAGTTTCTGTCTGCGCAGGTCCTGCCTGTCAGTATTTATTACATTGGAAATCAAAGCAGAAACTTAGGATATTGATTTATTGGTTTACTTCAGATTAACAAGGATCAACCCACCAAATCTTAACACAAACAACATAATTTTGATGAAAAACCCGTTAAAACAAACAAACAAACAAACAAGCAAAAAACCAAACAGACAAGCCACAGAACAAACCTGTGAGGGGAGCGATGCTGACACACCTTTTGCGTGAACCTTCAGCGTCCAGCAGGATGCCAGGCCCTACAGCTGCATCCGAACTGTTGTGATAGGTTGTTTGGGGTGAAACCTGTGGGGGAAGTCTGGCCTCATCCAGACATGTAGTTGGAGGGAGGAGCATTCTGAGGGTCTTTGAAGATAATTGTGGCTGTTCTTTCGTGGGGCACCAAAAACTAACAAAGGCTCACTTCTTAAAGATTCGTTGCCACCTGTGATCAGAAATCAAATCGGCAGATTTTTGTGCTCCCTACATCGGTGGGAAATGAGCAGGAAGAAGGCAAGTGGCACGTCAGTGTTATTATCAAGACAGGTCTGTCCTCAAGGACCTCCGAATTCCACAGGCCCCCTGAGGCCCCCAGACCACACTGCTGTCATCAGATGGGTGGGAACATTCTCTGAGCAGACAGGACCCGCTGGAGCACTGGGCAGAGCTGTAGAATCTATATTTCTAGAAAACTCCTGCTGAGTCTTGTGTTTAGTTATCTTCACCACGCACTGTGGGGGGAGCAGGCCGCCAAAGCCGGGGAGGGAGGAGAGCCAAACGTCACAGCGAGACACAGAGGGCTGGGCCTCCCTGAAGCCAAAGGGGGCGGGTGGTACGGGGGGGAGCAGGTGTGCCCCACACTCCACCTCACCGCCCTGCAGCCTCGTCCACCAGTCACAGTGTGTCCCCCTCGAGCCCAGTGAGACCCCAGCGGTGACCAGGCCACACAGTGTCTATTTCCTCACAAAGCAGTCCGGCTGCATCCAGAAGGGGGACGCAGATCCTGTCGTTTTGCTCCATCACCCTTGATAACTGACTTCCACGCTCACAGTCACCTCACGGACCCTGAAGGCTGCGGAAAACACTGCCCTCACTTCTGCATCCCAGGAGGACAGCGGGAAATATCAGGGACCACAGGGAGCTCCAGAATAGTCAGCTTCCTCCCAGCGACCTCCCAGGATGGCCTCGTACTTCCACTTATTCCCTCCCCCCCCCAGCACCGCGCCTTAGAAGGTAGGCCCCTGAGCTCTATTTTTCGGGTGAAGAAGAGTAAGAGAGGGAGAAAGAGGGCGCGGCAGGAGGAATTGCCCATCTCTTTCTGGGAGCTGGCCGCGGAGGAGCCTGCGTGCCAGTGCGTCGGGCTGGCCTAAGGGTTTCCAGATGTGCTTCATCTCCGCGTGACTCACGCAGGCGGCTGGGCTGCGATACACTGTCCCTGAGGACCCTTCGTGCAGCTGAAGGATGGCTGCCCTGACGCTTGTGCTGTGCCCCCTGGGTGCAGTCACGGTGATCAGCAGCTTGGCCTGGAAAGCCCCCGCAGGCCGTACGCCTCAGCCGGCCCCCAGGGAGGATCCCTCTCAGTGGAGCATGTCTTGGTGGGGAGGGGTGCGGTAGCGAGTCTCAGGGCCCAGGGCAAATGCAGAGGTCTTTGCCCCGAGAGGGGCTACAGGTGAGGCTCCGAGAGGTGCTTCTTCAGGGTCCCGGGTTAAGTCGCAGGCCTTGGTGGGACTCGCGCACCACGTGATCCAGCGGAGCACATCCGGTTCAAGTCCGGAGCCCACTAGGCCCCTCTCTGCCCCCGTGAATGCCTCTGGGCCTTAAAGATGGGTGCCCTACGGTGGCGTTGGGGGCGGCAGTGACAGCAGGGGTCCCTGTCCGAGCACACTCTGTCCACTGCTGTGTGCTTGCAGGCCTCCCCGTGCCTTCTTTAAAGATTTTATTTATTTATTTTTAGAAAGGGAAGGGAGGGAGAAAGAGAGAGAGATAGAAACATCAATGTGTGGTTGTTGGGGGA
>PVIA01008061.1:52529-76029 GCA_004024845.1 Tonatia bakeri
TGGCCTGCAACCTAGGCATGTGCCCTGACTGGGAATCGAACCTGCGATACCTGGTTTGCAGCCCGCGCTCAATCCACTGAGCTACACCAGCCAGGGCTCCCCGAGCCTTCTTTATCCCTGCGTCCTCTTTCCCAGGTCAGTTTCCCTGCGGTTGTTGCCTGTAAACGTTGAGAAGACCAGACCCCCTGCCCCCCCCCCAACAGGTTACCAGCTCCTGAGAGCTGGGGGCACGGGGGGCGGGGGGGGAGGCGCCTTCTGCGGCGGGGGGGTGGTATTGGAGTGCTGCGCCTGCACATTCCCAGAAGACAAGAGCGGAGCTCATCTTGCCGGCCTGATCCCCCCCCCCCACCCCCGCCCCACCTCCTGGTGGTGGGACTCTAAGCACTCATTCTGGCCCCCTGCCATCACTTGTTTGGATTTGCTTTGTTTTGTTTTGTTTAAATAACACGGTCTTCCATGTCACCCATTAAAAACTGCTGTGACCAAGCAAAACTAACATTTCCTCCTTGGGGACAGGGAGTTTCCAAGCATGCATCTTGAATTAAATGTTCTGCATGAAAAAAAAAACAAACCCCTACATATTTAAAGATAAGTGTAGCACACCTATGAATCACATCCATAGAAAGAATAAAAAATAAATAAATCCCCTCCGCACTGAGAGGAAGCAACAGAGGATTGTGCAAAGAACAGATCTGATCAAACATTCTTGGAAGAGATGTTTGCAGTCAACTTCGAAACTGTCCGCCAGAGTTTCTCGGTTCAGCTTTCTCCCCCGGCCCCCAGATAAACCGCGAGGAACTAAATGAGGCCAAGGGGAAGGGGGCAAAGCTGGCTTATCTCCTTTGCTTTGTGACTCCTCCTCTAACATCCTGCAGCATTTGCCTGAATTTCCTCTGCATTTGGATTTGCAGATGTCTGGTTATGCAAGACTCTTTTCCATGTTTGGCCAAGGAAGTTACTTAAGGGGGTTGAAGTTGGAAGGAGCGTGCTCTGGCTGTCAGCCAGCTGGCCGGTGCAGAGGCTCTGGGCTCCCTGGAACGAGGGGTGAGGAAGGACCCACTGCTGGTTTGAGAATGCCTGCCCCTGGCAATGTCTCTTTGGCACCAGAAGGCCTTTCCAGAAGCTGACAGCAAACTCCTCCCTCATCTCCTTGCCAGATGTGGGTCACAGGCCGTCTCCGACCAGAGTCTGGTGGGGAGGGCCCGACTGCCTCCCAGCCCTGGGGACAGCCCTGGAGCCCAGCCACTCAGGGGAATGTGGACAGGGAATAATATGAGAGTTGTCAAGAGCAGGGAGGAGTGCATGAGCGTGGACAGGCAGGTCTCTGCTGTAGCGATGGCTCTCGGACTGTCGTTCATCTGGGGAGTCTCATGGGCGGGTCACAAAGTCATAGGCAAGTCCCATGGGTTGTAATAATGGTGTTAGAGTGGAGGTTCTCAGCGGGGGTTTGTCACCCTCTGGGGGTATTTAGAAATGTAGAAGGGGCTTCTGAACATCATAGTAATTGAGGCAGAGTATGCATTGCACGTATAGGTATACTCACAACAAGAGGCACCAATTTAAAGTGCACATTTCGGTGCATTTTGATAAGTTTATATAACTATTAACCATTAACACTCTCACAAAGAACATGCCCATCGGTCTGAAAGGATCCCTCATGCCCCCCTCCCAATCATTGACTTGCAGTTGTAATTGCGATTCATTTTCCACATTAATTGCGTGTACATGGAATAAGACAGTATTTGTTCTTCTGGCTTCTGCATAATGTCTTGGGATGCATTCCAATTTAATGGCTGAGTATTTTATCACATGGATATACCACAGTTTGTTTCCCCATTCACCAGTCTATGGGCATGTCCAGCCCATCCGCTGGTTTCCAGGGCGGGGCCCTTTTGAATACAGCTGCTGCAGGTGCTCCTGCGCCAGCCTTTTTGAGAATGTGTCTTTGCATTCCTTGTGGGTGAATCGACAGACGGGAAAGCTGCCTCACCCAGTGAGTGCACGCTCACCTCTCTGAGACCGTGCAGGTTCCCCAAAGTGGCCGCAGCGTGTTCCATTCCCGTCAGTGGTGGACGGGAGTTCCAGTTCCTCCAATCCTCACCGAACGTTGGCTGCTGTCGGTCTTTCAAGTTTCAGCTGTTCCTGGAGGGTGTGTAGTGCTATCTAATCACAATTTTAATTGGCGTTTCTCTGGTGACCAATGATGCTGAGTACTCTTTCATGAACTCCCTGCCCAGTGGTGTATCTTCTTTTATGAAGTATCTGTTCTGATCATTTGCTTCCTTTAAAAAAACGCCTAATTTTGAAATTTAGACTCACAGAGAAGTTGCGAGTAGAGTTCTCATGTAGCCTTCGCCCAGTTTTCCCAGTGATATCATCCTCATGACATCAAAATCAAGCATATCACCCCAGGAAACTGACACTGGTACTGCCTTGGTCATTAAACTGTGGACTTGGGATTTCACCAGTTTTCCTGTGTTTCTCCCACCTTTCTCTCCTTCCTTCCTCTTTTGGTACAGAGTTGACAAACTTACAGACTTGTGTGATGATGATCACCATCAGGACGCAGAATGTTTCCCCCACCCTGCCCAAAGACAGCCCCTCATGCTTCCCCTTAGTGGTCACTCTCTCCCTCCAGCCCTCTCCCCTGGCAAACACGAATCTATTTTCTATCTACACAATTTGGTGATTTCAAGAACACTTGTAAATGGAGCCATGCCATATGCGATCTGTTGAGGCTGACATTTCTCCCTCAGTATAATGCATTTGAGATCCATTCAAGTTGTTGTATCAAGAGTTTGTTCCTTTTTGTTGCTGCACCGAATCCCGTTTTTTGGGTAGGAGCACTATGAGCCATATTTACCCATTCACCTCTTTAAGGACATTTGCGTTTCTGGAACAAACCCCACTTGGCCCCAGTTTATCATTCTTTGTATATATTGTATTTTATTTGCTAACATTGTGTTAATTATTTTTGCATTTTGGTTTATGGGTAGCATTGGTATGTAGTTTGGTGCTGACTTAGTTTTGTTATCAGGGTAATGCTGGCCTCATTAAATTGCTTGGGAAGTGTTCTCGCCTATTTTCTGGAAGAGATTTGGTAGCTTTGGTGTTATTTCTTCTTTAAATGTTTGGTAGATTGATAGAACCCTCTATGCTTCCTGAACTTTTGTGACTTTTTTCTGTCAACAAGGAAGTTTTTTTGTCATTTCTTTTTTCAGACAGGTTTTCTAACCCTTGCTCCTTTTCTTCTCCTTCTGATAATTTCTGTGATGCGAATGTTATGTTTCATTTTGTCCTGAAGCTCCCTTAAACTATCCTCTTTCTTTTTCTTTTAAATATATTTTATTGATTGTGCTATTACAGCTGTCCCATCCCCCACCTTTTATCCCTTCTGCCCTGCACCACCCCCTCCCACCTGCATTCCACACCCCGCCCCTAAGTTCATGTCCATGGGTGGTACATATAAGTTCTTTGGTTTCTCCATTTCCTGTACTATTCTTAACCTATCCCTGTCTATTTTCTACCTACCATTTATGCTTCTTATTCCCTGTACCTTTCCCCCCATTCTCCACCCTCCTCCTCCCCACCCCCTGATAACTCTCCATGTGATCTTTATTTCTGTGATTCCTTTCCTGTTCTAGTTGTTTGCTTAGTTTGTTTTTGTTTTTGTTTTTTAGGTTTGGCTGTTGATAGTTATGAGTTTGTTGTCATTTTACTGATCATAGTTTTGATCGTTGTTTTCTTTTTCTTAGATAAGTCCCTTTAACATTTCATATAATAAGGGCTTGGTGATGATGAACTCCTTTAACTTGACCTTATCTGGGAAGCACTTTATCTGCCCTTCCATTCTAAATGATAGCTTTGCTGGATAAAGCAATCTTAGATATAGGTCCTTGCCTTTCATGACTTCAAATACTCCTTTGCAGCCCCTTCTTGCCTGTAAGGTTTCTTTTGAGAAATCAGCTAACAGTCTTATGGGAACTCTTTTGTAGGTAACTGTCTCCTTTTCTCTTGTTGCCCTTAGATTCTCTCCTTATCTTTAATCTTGGCTAATGTAATTATGATGTGCCTTGGTGTGAACTTCCTTGGGTCCAACTTCTTTGGGACTCTATGAGCTTCCTAGACTTCCTGGAAGTCTATTTCCTTGGCCAGATTGGGCAATTTTTCCTTCGTTATTTGTTCAGATAAATTTTCAATTTGTTGCTCTTCCTCTTTTCCTTCTGGCACCCCTATGATTTGGATATTGGAACGTTTAAAGTTGTACAGGAGGTTTGTAAGCCTCTCCTCATTTTTTTGAATTCTTGTTTCTTCATTCTGTTCTAGTTGAATGTTTATATCTTCCTTCTGCTCCAAACTGTTGATTTGAGTCCAAGTTTCCTTCCTGTCACTATTGGTTCCCTGCACATTTTCCTTTATTTCACTTTTCATAGCCTTCACTTTTTCCTCTATTTCATGACCATACTCAACCATTTCTGTGAGCATCCTGATTTCCAGTGTTTTGAGCTGTGCATCTGGTAAGTTGGCTATATCTTCATCACTTAGTTGTATTTTTTCTGGAGTTTTGATGTGTTCTTTCGTTTGGGCCATGTTATTTTGTCTGACGTGCTTGTTACATGTAAGGGGCAGAGCCTTAGGTATTCACCAGGGTGGGGCAATTCACGTCACTGAATAGTGACGCTGCATGTAGGAGAGGAGTCTGAGAGGGAACAACGCCTCTTGCTCTGCTCTCGGCTGACTTTCAGTCACTTCCCCCCACTACTCACAAGCAAATTGTGCCCTTCTACTGCTGATTCCTGGGTGGGTTTTTTTGTACATTTTAGGACTCTGTGGGTCTCTCCAGCAAAGTCTCCTGTGACGCTGGGAGTTCTTCCTGTGGCCTCAACCCCCACAGGTGTTTTCAGTCAGAGGTTTTGAGGCTTTATTTCCCCGCACTGGTGCCTTGGATTGCACAGTCTGTCTTGCTCCCCAGTTGTGCCACCCATTTTATTCACACTCAAATGTGGGACCACCCTGACCACTAGCTGCCACCTTGCCCATCCCGGTCTCCCAAGAGCCGTATTGCCTTGAGTCTGCTCTGCCCTGGCTGTCTGTCTCCACCCCTCTTACTGGCCTGGATGAATGTTTCTTTAACTCCTTGGTTGTCGGAGTTCCATACAGTTCAATTTTCTAGCAGTTCTGTTTGGTTTTTGTTTTTAAGTTTGTTGTTGTCCTTCTTTTGGTTGTGAGGAGGCACAGTGTGTCTACCTGCCCCTCCATCTTGGCCAGAAGTTCCCAAACTATCCTCTTTATTTCTGAGTCCTTTTCATTTTGTTGTTCTGACTAGGTATTTCGTTCTACCTTTCTTTCAGCTCACTGCTTCATCCAGCTTGCCCTTAATTCCTTCTAGTGTATTTTTCATTTTAGATATTGTATTCTTCATTTCTTCCTGGTTCTTATCCCGAGTTTCTTTGTCCTTTTTTCATGCTGCTGTAGTTCCCACTAAATTCCTTGTAGCTCCCATAAAGTTTCTCATAGTTCTCACTGAGTTTCTTGAGCATCCTTATAACCATTGTTTTGAGGTCTGTCTGATAGCTTGCTTGTCTCAATTTCATTTAGCTCTTTTTCCGAGGACTCCTTCTCTCCTCTCAGTTGGGGTTTATGAACTACACCAGCCAGGGCTGCATGACTCTGTTTGTTTGTTCTGTCTCTCGGGTTGCTCTGCTTTGTCTGCCCGTCTTCATGGCCTGAACTTCTGCGGCAGGAGTTCTGTGGGACTCAGTGGTGCGGTCTCTTTGATCTCCTGAGCTGGATGCTCTAGAGTTGCCCTTTATTCAGTTTATGTGGGCTTTCTTGTTGTGCATGGGTTTTGATTATCGGTGGGTCATTTGTTGGGGAGTTCTTCCCTCCAGCTGGCTGCGAGTCACAAGCCTTGCCATGTCTTGTATGTACTTCCAAAGATGATTCAAAGCTGGCAGGAATATCAGACATATTAAAGAACAAAACTGAGGTTAAAAATAAGTTCAGAAGGGCTGGACTGCTGGTCTTTTCCAGTCTCTTCATGGCAAGAGTGAGGGGGAACCGCTGTTCAAGGTTCTGCCCTTCACTGCCAAGCAGGTGGTGCTGGGGCTGGGAGGAGGAGCAGTCACTGGGTGAAGAAGGAGGCCGAGAGGGGACAGGAGACACAGGGGCAGAGGCTCACTGGTGGCGGTGGTAGGAGAAGGAAGAGGAGAGGGCAAACGTTTGGTAGAATACAAATCATGTAGGTCTAAATATTTCTTTTTTGGAAGGTTTTCAACTACAAAGTCAACTTCTTTAAGAATTATAGAACTATTCATATTATCTATTTCATTTTGGGTGAAATTGCTGGTTTTTAGTTTTTGAGAAATTGGTTCATTTTATCTAAGTTGTGATTTTATGTATGCAGAATTGTGTGTATTATTTGCCTATTTTCTTTTCAACATCTGCAATGTCTGTAATTTTTATATTTATTCTTTCACTTCTGATACTGATCATTTGTTTTATCTTCTCGTTATTTGTGTCAGTTTTGTCAAAGTTTTGTTGCTCTCAATTGTCTCAAAGACCCAGCTTTTGGTTTCATTGATTTTCTACCTTGAGTTTTGTTTTAAATTTCATTGACTCCTTCCCGTATCTTCCTTCCTTCCTTCCTTCCTTTTTTACAATTCAATTTGGATTTATTTTACTCTTTTAAAATAGTTCCTTTTAAAAAATATTTTATGTATTTATTTTTATAGCAAGGGGAAGGGAGGGAGAAAGAGAGGGAGAGAAACATCAAGGTGTGGTTGCCTCTTGCTCACCCCCTACCAGGGATCTGGCCTGCAACTCAGGCATGTGCCCTGACTGGGAATTGAACCTGCAACCCTCTGGTTTGTAGACCAGTGCTCAATCCACTGAGCCACACCAGCCAGGTTAAAATAGTTTTTTGAGGTGAAAGCTTGGATTATTGTTTTGAGATTTTCTTATTTTTTAACATAAATATTTAATATTTTAGTTTTCCCTCTAATCACACCTTTAGCTGCATAGCACAGATTTTGGTAGGTTATATTTTCATTTTCATTCAGTTAAATATAATATTTAAGTTCCCTTGAGACTTTCTTTTTGTCCACAGATTATTTAGAAGTGTGCTGTTTAATTTTTAAGTATTTAGAAATATTTATGTTATCTTTCTGTTGTCACTATCTCATTTGATTTTATTATCACACTCTACATGATTCAATTCTTTTATCTTTGTTAAAGATTTTTAAAGAACACTGGGTACCATTTATCTTGGTAAATGTTCCATGTGCACTTACAAAATATTTGTGTCCTGCTCTGGTTGGGTGGAGCGTTCCATAAAAGCCAGTTAGTTCTCTTTGGTGAACAGTTTTGCATCATTGCTAATCTTTTATTTGTGCTTGCAGAGAAGCGTTGAAGACTTCAAGTACAATTCTGGATTTGTCTAATTTTTTAAAATTTCCATCTTTGTGAGTATTGCTTTATGTATGTTGAAGCTGTGTTGCTAGATGCATACACATTTAGGATTGTTAGGTCTTCTTGGTGAATTGATCCTTTTATTATCAGGTAATTTTCCTCCTTATCTAAGATCATTTTATTTTCTCTGAAGTCCACTTTACCTGATATTAACATGGGCACCCCAATTTTTAAATTTGTTTTGCGTATCTTTCCCTTCATTTTTACACTAATATATCAATATTATATTTGAAATGAGTTTTTGTAAATAAGCTAGAAATGGGTGGTTTTAAAATATTTGTTCTGACAATCTCTGTCGTTAAATTTAGACCACTTACAGTTAATGTAATTATTAGCACATTTGGATTCTGGCCTACCAGTTTATTTTTTTTCCTCCTTTTTTTCCCTATTCTTCTCTTTTCTAATCCTTGCCTTTGTTTGGGTTATTTGAACATTTATTGGTATTCTATTTTAATTTATCAATTGCATTGTTACATATATAGCGTTTTAAAATTTTAAAGTAGTTTCCTATCAATTACAATATGCATACTTAACCTTTCACAGACTACCGAGAAGCACTATTTTACGAGGTCTCACATCTGGTCCCCAGCTCTGCCGGGTCAGGGACTTGGCACCTCCTCTGCTGACTCACTGGGTCCACGGCCAGGTCTGGCCACTCACTTTCTCATGACTTGCTGTGAGGTTGTTTTGCATCTGAGGGACATGGTTTAATGCCAACTGTCCCCAAACCTGTTGGAGCTCCTTTGCAACTACTCCCTACCCCCATGCCCTCCAAGTCAAGCTAACTCCTAACCAGAGTAGGACAAGTCCGCTTGGGAATGAGCTTGCCATAGTTCTCCGCGAGGCCCTGAGTGAGGTGGAGACAGACAGTTCAGTTCCGGGAGCCAAGAGCTTCAGTGGCTATGATGCCAGCACTAGCTATACACTGACCACCAGCCTCAACTCATTCACTCATTCATTTCTTTTTCTCATTTATTTATTTACTCTTAGAGAGAGGGGAAGGGAGGGGGGAAGAGAGGGAGAGAAACATTAATGTGTGGTTGCCTCTTGCGTGCCCCCCACTGGGGACCTGTCCCACAACCCAGGCATGTGCCCTAACTGGGAATCAAACCAGTGACCTTTGATTCGCAGGCCAGCACTCAGTCCACTGAGCCACACCAGCCAGGGCTCACTCGTGCATTTCTTATCAAGTCTTTTCCAAGCATCTAGGGGTGCCTTTTCCTGAGTACACCCTCTCGGCTGTGCCCTCAGAGGGTTTCCCTGTGGCTTCACTGGGCAGCGCAGTAGGCCACAGGAGCTCTAGGCACGTTGAAACAGTGCCTCCATCACCCCTTCAAAGGCCGGAATAGCCCCGCTTTGAATTCTGGTCACATCTTTATTTGTGGTTTGCCTTTCAAGTGGTTGTTCTAAGATGTAATCTCCTTTTATTTTGCATTGAGTGAAATATTTTTGATCAATATATCAAATCCTGCACAAGGTTTTTTATTTTGTAATTCGAATTCAGACTGGCTCCTTCACAACTGGCTGTGAGTTTGGGCCAGTTTTCAGCCATGCTGATGGGGGCGGGGGCAGGGGGCATGCTTGCCTGGAAAGAAGGAGGCATTTGGGAAAGAAACTGATCGTTATACAACGACAATAAGAGTTGATTTCTTAACTTGAGAACATCTTCCATTATATGGTTTTCTGGTTGTTTAGGTTTTCTCTTTGAGGGGAGCTGGGTGGCCTCTCCAGACATCATGGGGGAACCCCAGACCCGCTACGGGGAATGGGGAGGGTAGATGGGCTGAAGCAAACCGTGGGAAGTTTGCTAGCTGGGAAGATGCCACATCTACACGTGGCCCGAGGGCATGTCCCCTTGTCCCCATTACCCCAGTCCCCAAGTTCAGTCAGGTGTCCCCTGCAGCTCTTCTCTCTCTGGCTTCCCTCCCTCCTTTTCTGCTCTTCCTTTGTTCGTGTGTTCGGTTTATTTCCCCTCTTCCTTGGCCCTCACAGTCCTGTCTCTCCGGCCAGCTTCCTTTCCGGGAAAACCACTGAATCCTCAGAAAGCCCCCAGTTCCAGAGCTGAAAGCCTCGGACTGTTTCCATCAGGGAGCCGGCCGAGCATGGGAGGGTTGCCCAGAGCCATTGGGAGGTGTGATGGGAGCCAGCTGGGGTCTCGTCCAGGGCAGGACACAGCCTTCCCGACCGCAGCTTTCTGTGGAAGTTGAAGGCTCTGTGGGATGACTCCCGGAGTGGGCTGTGGTTTGGAAACCGGAGAAGTGTGGCCGAGTTGTGAGGATCCTGGAGTCTGGTATCTGAACTTGTTCCCATGAAGGCCATGGGCCTCCCGACACCGGCCCAAAGCTCCAAGCCAAGGGCCGCTGCAGGGAGGAGAAAGCTGCCCATGAGGCACTGAGGTTGGGACAGTGGTGGCCAGGCTGGGACAGCTTCAGCTTCCAGTCTCCCAGCACCAGCGCTCACAGCAGAGTGGCTTCCTGGGTGCCACCCCTCACCAGCTGCCCACTGTCCTCAGGACAAAACTTCCAACAGGCTTGTCTCTTGTCCCCTTTGGCCCATTTTGAGCATTGCTTTGCCCACGCCCCCTCTTTTAAATCCTGTCCCCAGTGCCCTGTGCTCCTGTCTGTTTCTGTTTTCTGGACCACTGGCTGTCTACAACATTTGCCCTGGCACTGGTGCCTCCAGCCCCAGACAGGCCTGGGCTTGGGACCCGATTTTCCGATGTATCATCTTAGTGGGGGTACAGATGCATCAACAACAATGAAATTATTCAAGCGGATGACCACGAGAAGCTCATCATTCTGAGTTTATTAGTTGCTGTGAGCTGAAGACACAGCTCCTACCTTTGCACTGTGCCCAGACCTCTCGTGCTGGAGTACAAGACCAAGGGCAGCCCGTCCACGCCCAGCAAAGACGACTGGGGCTCCGGGGCCTCTTCTGGGGCCTCTTCCAGGCCAGCCCTCATCGCAGCAAACCCAGTCAACGTCCCTTCTAATGGCCAGCTGGTGGCAATCTTCACAAACACGTCTGTGTAAGATCACGTGCAAAGCTTCAGAGACAGCTCTTTTGCTGGGTAGGCGCCCACAGCACACACGCCCGTGCAGCTGGTGGCAGTGACGACATCTGCCTGGTCTCTATGTGAGATTGCTTTCCTATTGTTTTATTTTTTAATGTATTTAAAACTTTTTAAGCATACCAAATGCCTAGAGCTGTCCCCCCCATCCCCGCCCCCGCCGTCTCCCTTCCAGAATCAGGGCACAGAGAAGTTTCTGGACCCCACAGATTCCCTGGTGCTTCTCTGTGTGGACAAATACTGCCCTGTCCCCAGCCCCTGACGGCTCTGCCTTTTCCGGGCACCCACAGTAGAGTCCTGCTGTGCAACCTTTGGCCTGGTGTCTGTCACTCAGCACGGTGTCTTTGAGAACATTTATCTGTTGGGTGTGTCTACTCTGGCCCACTGTAGTGCTCTGGACTTTTCTGTTCTGTGTTGTGCCACAGCCTGGAGTTGCTAAGGGACATCTGGGCTTTCCCAGCTTGGTGCACATGAGTCACGCTGCCACAAGCATTCATGGGCAAGCTTTGTTGTGATCGTGGGTTTTTGTTTCTCTAGCATGAATCCTAGGAGTGGGCGTGCGCGGTACAGGGTCAGTGTGTGTTTGTGAAGGCTGCGCACTGTCTCCCAGACGGGCACCAGTGCCAGTCTGGACCTCCAGCTGCAGAGGAGACCCGCAGCTGCTCTGCACACTCTCGGGCTTACCGGGGGGTTTATTTTTTAACTGAGCCGTTTCAGAAGTGTGTAGTCATGTCGCATGTGATTTGATTTGCATTGAATCATGATCAATGACACGGGATACCTTTTCATGAGCTCACCTCTCACCAGAGATATTTTTTGTGATATGTCTTTTAAATACTAATTTTTAAAAATTGGGTTTCTTTTTTCCCCTTTATTGTTGAGTTTTGAGGATTCTTTGGATATTCTGGAGATGTCCTTGGTCAGTTATAGATTTACTGTCATTTTCTCCTGTCTGTGACTAATCTTTTTTGTCCTTCAATGGTGTCTTTCAGAAAGCACAGTTTTTAATTGTGATGAATTATGATATTTCGGTTCTTTCTCTTATTGATCATGCTTTCTAAGGCTCATTGCCTAATGTGGGGTCACAAGCTTGAAGTCCTGCATTTAGGCACGTGATCCATTGTGAGTCTCTCTGTGTGCGAGGTGAGGCACCTGCCGGGTTTGTCTTCCTTTCGTGGGGGGAGGACCAGCTGCTGCAGCACCATTTACTGGGAAGAGCATCCTTCCTCCAGGGAACTGCATTTCCCTCTCCAGCAAATGTTTCAGTTTTCCCAATGGAGCAGAAAGTCTGAGGATGGCTCAGTAGGGTTTCTGGGAGACCCAGTCACATGTCTCCTTCCTGGGTCGGCAGAGGGCGGCCTGGCCCTCTGTGACCTCTGGGAATGAGTGGGTGTGGGACAGATTGGGCCCCCGTTCCTTCCATGCTGGGGCTGCCTGCTCCAAGCACCTCCCAGCCTCGGGACCTCAGGGGTGATACCTCTGAGTGGCCGTCACACCATCTCGCCCCACTGTCCTCTTCAGCCTGGCCCTGCTGTGCCAGGGTGCTCCCGCTTCTGCACCCAAGTAGCAGACCCTCCCACCTGCTTTCCCAAATCTGCCTCTGCCAACCTGGAGCCCAACCTCACCCCTGCCTGGAGGCAGAGCTGCCACTAGGTCACCTGCATAGCCACAGTTCCCATGTCTGGGTCCCCACCACTCAAGAAGCACCTTGAGAAGGCCTGGCCTGCTGGCTGGGTGCCCTGAATGTCCTCTGTCATCCGGGAGCTGGGGAGGCTGCGGCTCTGGCCCCGACTCCCCCCGCCAGCCCTGACTCTCAGCAGAGCCCTTCCTTCCTGACAAGAGGTTTCCTGTAATGCTGGACATTTACATTGCTTCCACAATTTGAGTAAATGTTTATATTTCAGGCTAATTCATTGGTAAATATTCCTAAAAAGAGTAACCGGCTCCCAGAGGAATAAACTTTTTTTGTGGATGTCTGTGCCTCTTTTTAAATTGAGATCGCATTTGCAATATGAAAAAAGTACTAATCCCGAGCCCACAGCTGCAGAATTGCTCCCCCAGATCCCTCAGCACCTCCTCCCAGATCAGGGACCCCAGGGGGCAGCCCCTCTGCTCAACACCACATCCGACCTCTGAGTGACAGAACCTCACAGAAAGTCTGAACGCTCTGTGGCTGGGTTGCCTCATTGGGCATCAGGGTTTGACAGCCGTCCGTGTCCCTCTGCACTGCTCAGAGGTATCCCCGTGTATGGCCACACCTCCGCTTGTGGGTTCCCCTGCTGGTGGACATGTAGGGTGTCTTCAGTTTGGGGCTGTGGAGTAACGCCGCAGCGAATGCCGTTGTGTGAGCCATCGTGTGGACGTCAGTGGGGCCTCTGCTGCATAAATACCTGGGAGTGGGCCTGTGGCGTCCGCATCACGGGAAAGGAGGGTGCACAGGGGAGCAGTTTCCACCCAGTCGGACACCCTCAGTCCCCCCCAACAAAGTCCAGGCATCTGGTTGTTCCACATCCTTCCCACATATGGCTCAATTTTAACCATTTTGGTGGGAGTTGGGCGATAACCTCATTGTAGATTTCATTTACATTTTTCTAGTAAATAATTATGCGAAGCACTTTCAGATGGTTCTGAGCCTTTTGGATAATTTCCTTGACAGCTTAAAATGACACACGTTCATTGTCCTACATTTCTATAAAGTAAACAGCACCGCAGGCCAAAGTCGAAAGGGCGGTGCTCCTTCTGAGGCTGGAGCAGCGAGGCCAGTTTCTTGTCTTTTCCCACGTTTCCAGGCTGCCCGCTTCCCTGGCACGTAGTCCCCCCCTCCCTCCCCTCAGCCAACAGTGGTGGAATCTCTCCTCCCCTATCACCCCGCCTGACCTCCTCTGGCTAATTCTTCCATGGGAGGGACCCTTGTGATTCCTCTGGGGGCAGATGGTCCAGAATGACCTCCCTGTCTGATTAGCTACCTTCATTCTACACCAACCTTAATTCCTCTTTGCCACGTAACCCCCAGATTCATCAGGCCCCGGGATCAGAGGTGCATGTCTCTGAGGAGCTGGATACTCTCACCGAATATAGAATTCTAGGTTGACAGCATTTTTTTTCTTGCATCACTTTAAAGGTGTCGTTCCATTGTCTTCCACTTGCGTTGTTTCTGACAAGAAATCTAAATTCTGATCATCATTCCTTTGTAAGTCACATGTCTTTTTCCTCTGGCTGCTTCTCCTACTTCCCCGTTACGTCACTGATTTGTAGCAATTTGATTATGATGGACCTTTGCTTGCTTTTAGCCTGCTTGGGGTTTGTTGAATTGTTTCTTCATCTGCAAATTTATAGTTTTTTATCACATTTTGGGATAAATTCAACCATTATTTGTTCTAACGATTTTTTCAGAATTCTTTTCTCTCTCTCCCTGGGATTCCTATTACATAGATATTAGACCCCTTGATGTTAACCTGCAGGTAACTGCAGCTCCATTTTTTTTTTTTTTTTTTAATTCCTCTCTGCCTCTGTCTGCGCACTTTCTGTAACTGTGTCTTCTGGTTTGATGATGTTTCACTCAGGGTCCGATATGTTTTTTCATTCGCTCAGTAAGTTTTTCATTTTGAATTTTTTATTTTTAGCTCTAGAAATTCCACTGGGCTCTTCTACATGCCTTCCATTTCTCTCATTGTGTTCATGTTTTCCTTTAAATTATGTGCAGCTTCCAGCCACCACGGTCATTCTTTGCTCAGCTTTGTATTCTACAGATTCAAGACCCCCTCCCAGCGTTCTGAAGTTTTGCTCTGAATGGGTCCTTCTCTGTAATTCCGCCCTTCAAATTCCTGCTGTGCCAGCCTTCCTGAGCTCTGCTGTGCCTCCTCAGCCCAACGGGGTGATTGTTTGCTGCCCGACTCCCCTCGCTCTGTTCTCAAGTTAAAAAAGACCTTCCAGGGTGACCTCCAGGGCACTCGTGGGGTTCGTCACCTCTGTCTCCCTCCTACGGTCGCCGTCCTGCACTGACTCGTGTCCGGCATTTGAAAGGAGGTATTCTATATATTTTATCCAGTTTTTCAGTTATTTATGGTAAGTGGGCAATTTAGTACCAATAACCCATCATGGCTACCAGCAGAAATTATGTCTTAATTTCTTAAATAATGTTTTTACTGGATATAAAATTCAAGGTCGGTGTTTATCTTGTAGCAGGGTTCAGATGTCACTCCATTGTCTTCTGTCTTTTGTT
This sequence comes from Tonatia bakeri, assembly GCA_004024845.1. Lineage (NCBI taxonomy): Eukaryota > Metazoa > Chordata > Mammalia > Chiroptera > Phyllostomidae > Tonatia > Tonatia bakeri. The sequence goes on from PVIA01008061.1 coordinate 67,292, forward strand.
TCTAATGAGGAAAGTCTATCATTTGTCTTCTTTGTTCTCCTGGAATTTAATGTAGTTTTTCCTTCGGCTGCTTATAAATGATTCTCCTTACCTTTGCTTTTTATCAGTTTGACTTCAACGTGTGAAGGTGTCGTTTAGTCCACATTTACTTTAATGGGTGTTCGCTGAGGCTCTTAAAGTTGTGTATCGATAGGTTTTATAAATATTGGAATTTTTAGCAATTGCATCTCTATTTATATGTTTTTTGGCCTCTTTCCCTCTCTCTTTCCTTTCTGACACTCCAGTTACACACGTCTTAGACCACTGATGCGGTCCCTCATGTATCTGACACTCTTTCTGCCTTTTCCTCTTCTACCCTTATTTCTTTATCTGCTTCATTTTGAATAAATGTGTGCTTATCTGTCTAGGAGTTCGCTGATTCTTTTTCACTGTGCCTCGTCTTCTGTTTAGCCCATCCGTTAAGTTATTTTATAAGATATTATAATCTTCAGTCCTAGAATTCCCATTTATTTCTCCTTTTGAAGTTTGCATTTCTCTGCTGAACTTTTCCAGCTTCTTACCCATTTTTTTAATCTTTCTCCTAACATTGTTATTTGTAATAGTTATTTTAAAGTCTTTACCTGGCAATTCCAACATCTTTGTCATCTGAGAGTTGACAGTCTTCTGTTGAGTTGCTTTTTGTCATGGAGATGGATCACGTTTTCTTGCCTCGTCACCCATCTCATGGTCGCATGACCTGTATTTTGTGCAGCAGAACCGTGGAGACCGAGTAGATAATACTGTTTCTCAGAAAGTGTCAGATAGCTGGGGGGAGGGGACGAGCTCTTGTATATCGTAAGGGGTTGAGGTGGGTCTGAGCTTGGCTGCATCCCCACTTACTCGAAGATCTCATATGGCTTGAAGTGTCTGACAGTGAGCTCTGTCCCATGGGACTGTAGCAGGACATTGATCTTTGACCTCTGTGAGATTGCAAGGGTATGTCTGCTTTTTCATCCCAGACCATAACCTCCCAGACCACCATGACCTTAGCCTAGCGTCTTCTTTGGAATTTTGTCCTGCAAATTCTTGCTGCCTCCGCCTTCCTGAGCTCTGACGTGTCTCCTACGCTCAGTGGGACCGATGTGTTCTGCTTGGCTTTGCTCTCTTTGCTCTGGAGTTTGTCAAGGTCCCCCAAGCAGGGAGAACCCGCTTTGTGTTTGAGAATCCTTCAGATTCTAATTCTCACCAACCCACTCAGTTGTTTAAAGGTTTTGAATTTCTCTGCACCCCAGGAGAATTCTTCTGCCTCGAGAGGCCTGATTTCCATTTGCCTGAGTTCAGATTTGAAAACGTGCTTGGGAAGAAACGTGGCCACGAGTTCCCTAGTGAACTCCACCCCTCTCTGGGGTTTCATTCATTCGATTTCTCATCTCCATGGAGAGGGAGGTATGATCATGACCACCTACATTTTAACTGGAAGCAGAACACTTGGCACACACCTTTTTTTTTGTTTAATTAAGAGAGGAAAGGAAGGGAGAAAGAGGAAGAGAAACATCAGTGCGGGTTGCCTCTCCCACACCCCTTACTGAGGCCCTGGCCTGCAACCCAAGCATGTGCCCTGACCGGGATCGAACCAGTGACCCTTTGGTTCACAGGCTGACACTCGATCCACTGAGCCACACCAGCCACAGATACCTGGCACACACTTTTAAAGTATCTTGATGTGGTTTCTAAGTTCTTCCAGCAAGACTGGACTCGTGTGTAGCCCCGAGAGCTGTGCACACGTGTGCACACACCTGTCTTGCTGATTTCTTGCACTGTTATTCATCGTTCTTTGTATTTTTGACTAATAATAAATTTTATATTTTCATATGTTTAGTAGGCATTTCTACTTTTCTTTTAGGCTTTCATTTATTTTTGGGATCATTATCCCTTTATTATTAGTTTATAGGGCCCTACGTGTTTGGAGGTTAATTTTCTCAAAAACTTACTCATGTCCCACGCGAACACATATTTATTAAACAATGTTAAAACTGCGGTTCTTTTCCCTGTGCCCTATTTTTATTTCCTTTTCTCAGAGATACCAACTTTTAACAATTTGACATCTATATTTTCTCTTTTGTTTTCATGCATTTATTTATGTATGAATAGATCCAATATGAAATTGTTGACATTCAATCACTTTCGTACTATGGAACAATGTTTTCATGTCATTCATCTAATGACTAGTTGGAACTTCAAAATGATGAAGTCCCGTCTCCTGCACATGTACAGTTCTTTGGCCTTTCCTTATTTTGTATCGGTGACTTTTCTTTGTTATATATAAATATATATATTTAATAGTACTCGTAAATGGTTTTAATTTAGTTGCTTCCTTTTTGAATATGTTTATGTTGTTTCTACATTTCTGCTATTACAAACGATGATGCAGTCTTCTTTGTGCACATATATTATTTTTCTCGAGGAGATACACGTGCTGGTGAGATTATATTTATCTCACGCTCTTTTCATTTCTGTAGCTTTGTATGTTTTGATAACTGATGAAGTTCTTCTGCTTAAAAATTTTTTGGCAATATTTTCTGTGTGCTCATTGTGACAAATTTGAGAATTAGCTTGTTAGTTTGGGATTTAAAATTGATTAAGAACCGACATCTTTATAATGTTGAGACCTCACAACCAGGAATGGTATGTTTCTTTGTTTATTTAGGTCTTTCTATTCATCGATAAAATGTGTAGATTTTACACTGTTAAAATAAGAACTTCTTAGTTATGCTATTTATTTGCTATTGCAAATAGGTCAGTTTTTCCCATTACATTTTCTAATTTTGTATATATAATTTTCTACATAGTTACCCAGTTTGTCAATGAGTTTGGTTTAGGTAATAATTTTTCTAGATATGGTACTGAAAGCATGAGTAACAAAAAAATGTGGATAAATTAAACTCCATCAAAATTAAAAATGTACTTCAGAGGACATGTTAAGAAAATTAAAATATAATGAACGGAATGGGAGAAAATGTTTTCGGGTTGTGTATCTGATAAGCGATGCATATCCAGAGTTTATAAAGAACTCCTACAATTCAATGACGAAAAGACAAATAACCTGATTAAAAAGTAGACAAAGACGTGAACAGACATTTCTCCAAGGAAGACATGCGATGGCTAAGAAATACATGAAAAAACACTCAACATTGTTAGCCGTTCGGGAAACGTTAATCACAACCACAGCGAGACCGCGTCACGCCAAGGCGGCTAGAAGGAAAGATACACACGTGACCGAGCCTGGGGGAGGGCGATGAGCGACGGGGGACTCCATACCTGGTGAGACAGGGCGCAGCCACTTTGGAGAGCAGCTTGGCCGTTCTTCAAGAAGTTAAACACGCAGTCGCCGTATGACTCAGCAATTCCATTTTTGGCTTTATATCCAAGAGAATTTAAAACAATGTACACACACAAAGACTTGTAGACAAATGTTTAGAGTGGCATTACCCATAACAGCCCAAAATGGAAACAAATGTCCCCTCACTAGATGAATACAGGAAAGGTGGTCCGTCCACAGGAGGGAACATGGCGCGGCCCCAGAAAGGGAGGGAGGGGGTCTGACTCTCTGCACAGCAGGGGCGAACCGTGAAAACGCTGCACCGGGGGAGGAAGCCAGTCACCGAAGGCCGCAGGTGGTGTGATTTCGTGCAGGTGAAATCTCCGCAGCAGGCACACCCACGGAGAAACGCAGTGGGTGTGCAGTGGCCAGGCACCGGTGGAGGGAGGACGAGGCGTGGCCGCCAAAGGGCAAAAGGTTTCTCTTTGGAGGGGTGCAGACACTGAAATTCGGCAGTGGTGGTGTGTGTGTGCACCAAAAACTTCGCACACTTGAAAATGGTGGACTTCATGGTATGTGAGTTTCATCTCGAAAAAATTACTCCTGGTTTTAAAAGAAGAAAGGAAAGAAAAGAGAAAAAAAGGTTATATATGTCTCCTGAGAGGATGTGGAAAAGTCAACAAAGGAGTATAAAAGATTAATTAAATATCCCCCCCAAGCCCACCCCCACCCCATCACACCCACTTCCATGCCTGTGTGTGGTGATGTTGGCATGCACGCATGCATCTCCATGCCCGTAGACTGCTTTTAAAAACGGGATCCTCTGGCCCTGGCTCATGCGGCTCCATGGATTAAATGCTGGCCTGTGAGCCAAAGGGTCGCCGGTTTGATTCCCAGTCAGGGCACAGGCCTGGGTTGTGGGCCAGGTCCCCAGTGTGGGTACATGAGAGGCAACCACACACTGATGTTTCTCTCCCTCTCTTTCTCCCTCCCTTCTCCTCTCTCTAAAAATAAATAGATAAAATATTAAAAAAGAAAACAAAAATGGGATCCTCTGCAGGTACCTGTTTGTAACTTGCTTTTTCCTATGCATTAACATAAAATAATATAATATAAAACCACACACACACACACACACACATATATATATCCTTTCATTTCAGTAGATACATGTTGCTGTGTAAAAAAATAATGAATGGCAGGAGTGCCGTGCAAGGACGAGGCCACTGGGGAAAGAAGGCAGCCCTTCCAGGCCCTCCTGGCTTCAGTCTGCCCAGGGCAGGACCGATGTCCATGGGAAGCAGGGCCTCTGAGGAGGGCCAGCTGGGGTTGCTGCCGATGGGGGACAGGGGGCGGGGCTGCCCCGGAATGGGCACTGGTCAGCCTGGCCCTGTGGCTGGGAACACGGGAAGCAGCACGTCTTCCATTCCTGACAGCTCTAGCTGGAGGCCGTGGGCTTTTTGCCGCCATTTCTCACATGCTGGGAGGATTCAAATGTCATCAAAACAGAGAAGAAATATTAGTCCTGGGATGAGGCCCAACTGTCCGTCGTCCGTGTTCACTTCCTGAGAGGAGGGCTTGGGAAGGCCCACCGTGCGCCTGCAGGAGACTGAGACTCTGGACGTTTGCAGCGTCCCCACAGCAGCAGCAGCAGCAGCAGCCCGAGGCTCTGCTGGGCACCCGCAGAGGAGGCTGTGTCCTCCCAGGGGCCCGGGCCTCCCTCTGGCACACTCGCCAGCCCCAGCCTGCACCTCCTCCTGGGTTCAGGGGGGAGCTGGTGGGGGCCGAGTGCAATGGAGGGCTGCGGGATGCCTTGGCAGGTTGCTTGCCGGTGGCAGCTGTGCACACAGTGCGTGTGTGTGTGAGCTAGTGTACATGTGTGTTCTTGCGGGTGGGCCTGTAAGACAGAGAGACAGGGCGGAGCGAACCACGGAGGCAGAGAGACGGAGAGACGGAGAGCAAGTGGATCATGCCTCTGCAGGCAAGACCTGCCTCCTTGCCTTGGGAACCCCTTGTGGGGTCATCTGGGTCCACAGGGAGCTGGGAACCCTGCCAGGTCACACAATGTAGTAAATGCAATCCTTGGAGATGCCTGAGGACCGCCAGCAGCTGTGGGTGGTAAAAGAATGCAGGGTTTCGACTCAAAGGCCTGGGCTCCCATTGCTGGGTCCCCTCCCCTGATGTGTGCAGCCAGTGGGCAGAAGGCCTGGTCTGTCAGCCAGGCCCCACTCCTGCCCACCTGGTGGGGCACTGCAGCCCTGGGAGGTCCCACCCGCAGTCAGGTGTGCCTCGGTTTCCATCTGGAAGGAGGGGACGATGACAGCATCGTTCCTCTTTCTCCAGGCCCCACAAACCGGGCTGCTTCAAGGGGGCACGTGGAGGGCTCAAACCTGAGCTTGAGGCTCCCGCGTGGCCCCCAACCTGTGTCGACATCATTGTTGTGACTGTCACTCCCACAGCTGCCAAGTCAGGTGCCAGGACCGTGTTCACCTGCTCACACATCAAGTCCGAGAAACCCCTGCTAGTGTCGGGGCTCTGCTGCCCTCCATCCCCGGCCCTGCCTAGCCCCTGGCCTCTGACCCCTGCAGTTTGGGGAATCGTGTGCTCCCCATCAGGGGGATGGCTGATGGGACATGTCTGGACAGGGCGTTGGCAGGGGAGCAAGCAGAGACCCCCTCCTACCCCCACCAGCAGACAGTTGCCCCAGAAAACCCTGGATGTGATCTGGAGGGGTGGGGTAGAGGCAAGCATGACGCCTCGCAGGCGGACTCCTGGGGGCCCTCAGGTCCTTGACCAGAGGGGTGGGGTGGGGACTTGGAACCCTGGACACGCAGCTGCAGAGACACAGAGCCGCTGGTGGGTGCAGAAGCCCCTCTGGCTGCCCAGGCCTCCTAAGCCTCCCACACCTCCCCTGGAGGCCCCGTTTCCTTCTGATTCAGGAGAAATCCTTGTCCAGATGTGTTCCACTCCAGGCGTTTGTTTAATGTCAAGTGACAGTTTCTGGGAAGGGCGGAGACTCCCAAGATGAGCGCCTGAGCAGAGAGGCCCCATGCAGGGGAAGGGCAGCGTGCAGGCCCAGGGCTTGTCCCCAGCTGGCCAGCAGGGGAATGATAGGCACCATCTGGCAGCAGGGGCATCCTCCCACCCGCATGCCCCACTGGCCCAGGGTCACGGTCACCTCTGGACCCAGCAGCAGCAGGAGGCCGCTCCTGCAGCAGGTAAACCCCACATGCGTGCAGCCCGGTCTTCGTTGCTGCTGTCACTGATGCGTTACCACGAGATCCCTAAACCCAGTCCAGTTACTCTCTGCCTCACTCGGCCAGGGCGCCCGGCAGACGTGAGGGCCCCGCCGTCTTCAGGAGCCCGATGTGACAGGTCCCCCAGGAAAGAGGGAGCAAGTGAAATACAAAAACTAAACGTGCCACTTCCAGCCTCCGCCTTTGTGGGATGTTTGCTGCGTCACAGCCCCTCTGACCAAGCAGGTCCCAAACCCCACCCACAGGGGGTGGCTGCACCTCCACGTCACCAGCAGTTGTAGAATAAGGAGCCGGGACAGGGCTTTGCTTGGGGTCTGCAGATGTCCCACTTTGTCTTCTGTCTCACAGGGTCTCACTTCTGCACCAGGCAGGAAGTTCCCTGCAAACTAAGACCCCCACGTGGGAGCCCTGGGGGGATGGGCACAGGGGGCTGCTCCTTCTCAACAGCAGATGGTGCCCGGCCATGGGTGCGTTCCCCATCCTCACACGGGGATGTGAGCCTGCTGGTTGGCCAGGGCCCGGTTGACTGTCCAGCCCGGCTACCTCGGTCTTCCCTGGAGAAGGCTGGTCCTGCCAAGGCTCAGCAAAGGGGGATGGATGATCCCCCCACCCCCCTCTCCCACCGGGACTGGACCCTCAGGTGCTCATAGACCTCCACTCTTTCACCTGCTCAGGTGATGCAGCCATGGGTTCCCAGCATACCCCCCACCCCGATGCTGGGACGCTGTGCTTCAGGTAAAGCTCAGGGCTAGCCATCCACCTCCTCTGGGCAGAGGCTGGATTCATGCCTTCCTGTGAAAGGAGGCAGACATTCTTCCCGGGGGCAACGCTCTGCTCTGGGAGGGGCGCCCGGGCAGTTCTGCCGCCTGAGCAGAGCCCTCTGTGCTGTGGTGACGAGGGTTCCCGCCGTCCAGGGAGGACCCCGTCTCCCAGGCCTGTTTGCTCTTGAAGACGGCGCTTCAGCCGAGGGGTGTGGGTTGCAAGGACAGGTATGAGATCCTGGAGTCTTCTGAGGGCATGGAGAGAGGGCCGAGGCAGTGGACACTGAAGGCCCACGCTGGGCTGGTCACCGCATTGGGGTCTCCCTGACCCTGATCAGATGGTTTTGAATGGCTCTGGGCAGGAGCTGGAGAGAGCACGTGGTTCCCGAAGCTCCGAGTTAAAGGGCATAGACAACAAATTCCTTCCCCACCAGAGAAGCTCTGAGACAGGGAGTGGGTCTTCTCCGAGCCCCTCTTGGTTCTCCTTTCTCTGGAGCATCTGGGGACCTCAGACAGAAGGCTCGGACCACAGGTCACTTCCCTCCCAGGACACGGGTCTCCAGCCTGCCTACTTTTTCCGTAAAGTTGCCCCTACCTGTGTGTTTTCTCCAAGGAGGCAGAATTTCTCCTCCTCCATTTTCTTATGTCCCCTTTCCTGGAGTCGCTGTGTTCCCAAGGCTGAGTGCGGAGTTAAACCCCCTCTCTCCAGCACCCCTCCTGGGTCCCCAGAAACTGGTGTGGGGACAGCGTGTCTGACTCGGCAGGTGTAGCAGGAAGGGAAACCAGCCTGGCCCCCAGGGTGGTGCACAGGCTCGGGAACCCCAGGACTGTGGCCCAGCAACCGCTCCTTTTCTTGGTGCGAACCGCACGCCACTGCCGGAGTAGATTCCTAAATTCGTGGGAAAACACCAGGAGTTTTGGGAAGGCAAAGAATGTGACCCCACAAATACTCTAAGTTCCACTGTGAGTGACGAAACCTGGTGTCATGTTACACCCCAAATCTCCTAGGGTTTTTGTTGTTGCTGAAATGCTCTGAAGTTTTATAGGTAAGTTTTTTTTAATTTTTTTTTATTTAAATGAATGTTCAAGTACAGTTTTCTCCCCTTTACTCCCAATCAAGCCCTCCCAGCCCCCCTCCCTACCTCCCTCCCATTACCACCCTCCCCCTAGCTTTTATCCATGTGTCCTTTAACTTTGATCCTATTATAGGTAAGTTTTTAAATAATAATCAAATAAACTTAAAGGTTAAATACATAGTTTCTTTTAAAAATTTGCTTGAATTAAATTTTAGAGCCCAAACAGCAGTCAATGAAACCCAGCTCACCACCCTAAGTTTTGATTTCTCACCGCTGTTTCGTTACATTGTGTCTTTCCTGAGTTTCTCATTTTGCTTATTTCTCCATGAGTTAAAACCAGCCTCTA